>OZ025246.1:6306065-6423565 GCA_964019155.1 Osedax fenrisi | reverse complement strand
TATTAGAGTTTTAGCAAGTTCTGTCGTTATTGGGGGTCTTATTAGTCGTAGTGTATGTAGTGTGCGGTTCACAGATTTGGATATTTCAGTAGTATGTTGGGAGAATGTTAGTTTGTTGTCTATTATTATTCCGAGATTTTTAGCGTAATGAGAGATTTTTATGTTGTGGTTATTGATGTGGATGGGTGGTATATAGGGTAGGGTATACGATGTTTTGATCAATATTGCAGTATTTTTTTCACTATTTAGATCTAATGAGTTTGTTGATAGCCAGTATCTTATCTCTTATAGTAATTGATATAGTGTGGATACGTTTAAGGAGGGGTCCGGTAAGTTGCAGTAAATTTGTATGTCGTCAGCATATACATGGAAGTTTATGTCTGGGTATTTATCAAAAATATCTAGTAGGGGAGATACATATATATTAAAAAGGATGGGGGCGAGAACGGAACCTTGTGGAACTCCGTTTGATATTAGTCGTGGTTTAGCTAAGTGTGATTCAATTCGAATTGAGTAAGAACGGCTATCGAGGTAGGAGATGAACTATTCTAATGCTGTACTGGACAAAACAATGCATTGCAGTTGACGGATCATAATATTGTGATATATAGTATCGAATGCAGCTGTAAGGTCCAAAAAACAATGATGGAGCAGTATTTAGTGGGATATAGTAGTATGTTATTTAGTATATGGGTTAGTGCAGTTTCCATATTGTTATTGTTAGTATAGGCATTTTGGAATTTATTTAGTTTATTATTGTTGATAAGATAGTTATTTAATTGTGCTGCTATAACTCTTTCAAGTGTTTTAGATATAAAGGATAGGTTTGATATTAGATGATAGTTTGAGAGATCTGATTTATCTGAGGAATTTTTTATTATGGGATTAATGAGGGACAATTTCATGTAGTGTGTAACAACACCCGTTAAGAGGGAATTCTCAATTATACTTTTATAGAATGGGGAGAGAAAGGAGGAAAGTTTATGTAATAATAGTGTAGGGATAGAGTCTAACATGCATTATGATTTGACGGCTAATAGAAGTTTATCAATTCAGGCCGTAGAAGGAGTATAGAATGAGTTAAGTGAATATGTTGGTAATATTAGTGGTAGTGGTATGGGTTTAGTTTAGGTAGGCAGTTAATGATTCTATGTATCTTGTTATTGTTAAAGTTGGTTGCGTTGATAGATGGGATACAGTCAGGAAGTATGCGAGGAGTTATACGCCCAAGCAGGGAATTTGAAATTTTGAAGAGTTTCTTGTAATATTTCCAGCGGATATTATGGTATCAGTGTAGTAATCATGTTTAGATTTCTTTATCATGCGTCTATAAGTATATGATATTTGTTTAAAAGAGTTAAGGTGTTATTGAGTGTTTGACTTTCTCCATGTCTATTCGGCGGCTTTAAACTGACGTTTAATCAAATTTAGATTTTAAATTTTAATATTGTGACATTTGCTAATTGATATAGTTTTAATGGGAGCTAGGATGTTGAGTGTATTAATAGGATTAAGTCAATGAAGTATATATATATATTGGATCAAGTATAATTGAGTTATCAGAGAGGAAGTATTTTTTAAAGGCAGGCATGTCAATATTCTGAATTTTCCTGATTGTAACGAGTTTCGATCGTCGTTTGGTTTAGGTGTCTGAAGAAATAATGTTGGAAGTATTATGGGAGATGATGAGGTCTAGTATGTTGCCAGAAGAATGAGTAGGTGAGGTAATATGTTGAATACAGTTGTGGGAATTAATTGTTTGGTTTAATAGTTTTGAATAGGTGGAGGTGAGATAAATTAGTATATTAAATCACCTAGAAGTATAGTGCGACTAGATATAGAGGATAATAGATTATCAATTTATTCTAGAAAGCATGTAATTGGGTTTTTTGGAGGTCTATGTATGGCTATAAGCGTGCAGGGTAGTGAATTATCGGGCTGGAAGGTGCATTTAAATGTCTCAGAGTATTAAAGTGATAGATCTGTACTTTTAACTAGCTTAATAGTTTTTTGTTTGTTTAGAATACCGGTGCTTCCCACATAGTGGGGACCAGTTCGAGGAATATGAATTAGACTGAGATATTTGGTATTTATGGGTGTGTCATTGTCAGTCAGCCAGGTTTCAGTGAGCATGGTATGTGTAATTGGAGGTCGTGGAAGAGATCAATAGTCATTTCTACTTTATTTCTTATATATTGTATGTTTAATGTAGCAGCTTTTAATATGGATTTATGGGATGAAATCATTAATAATTTATAGGTGGAATATGTCGTAATGTTGGATGAGTGTATTGGAAGGGAATGTGTTGATATGTCATTGTGATCTAGTTCTAGGATAAGTGGGATCTTGTTACGGATGGAGCAGGTGTTTAATAATGTAGATTTAATTAGGCAGTTATGGCGTTCTGAGGAAGATGGGGACACTGATGTTGGGATGGTACGTGAGACATTGGTGTTGGGTTGGATTAGGGGAGGGTGAAGTCATGTTGGCGGTGTAGATGATCTAGTGTCATGAGGTTTATAAGACTTATATTTAACGTATGATTCATAGGAATTTTCCCAGGTTTTATAAGTCTGGGGAGTTATATTTATGAGACTAGATTCCTAGTCGACCTTCGATTTGACTATATTTATTAATTCATATGTTTCATTGGAGTTATTGTAAATACATTTAGTATTGGGTGGGGCCAGATTTGCATTAGTAGCGTGGTATAATAATATACCTCGTTCTCTTTCAAGTAGACTACGTTGTTTACGAATATATACGTTTGTAAAGTGCACTTTTACCCCATGGGGATGTTTATTAATATTCTGTATTTTTGATGTAAATGTGTAGTTGGAGTTGTCGGAATTAAAGAATATTATAACTATATCATTGATAAATTTATAGGTGGATATTGCATTGAAGAGAGGTGCAGATGTGAGAGTAGATCAGATAAGAACAATGTTGTCATTTATTTACTATTTAGATGTTCGATAACAATACAATTGTAACTAGGATAGAGGGGTGGAGGTAGAGGTTGAGTATGATTTGTATGGGTAGTTTGATTATTAGGCTGGACGATAATGCATATTAATGGGTAATTTAAGGAGACTAGGTATGGGAGTAGGTGGTGGGGAAGGGGGAGGAAGGGGTTTGAGGAAGTGGCAGTAGGAGGAATGATAGTTGAGTATGCGTGGTTTGATTTATTATGTTTTAATTGTGAAGATATATTAATTAGAGATATGTCTTGTTGGTCAAGGTGGGTTGATATATCTTTGATAAGGAAAGGAATTGTATTGAGTAAGTCAGTCATGTTAGTTGAAAGCGGAGGGATTATATGTGAAGAAATGAGGGAGGGCTTTTGGAGTAAATATGGCAGGCGTATTTAAATGAAGGAGATTTCTCACAGAATACTCTCACAACATGTTTAAGTACGGCATTGATTGTTATCCAATTGTAATGCAAACTATTATGTGATTGAGGAATTTAAAATGTATAGATGAGTTACATGAACAAGTGACACATTTGTACATGTAATTATATAGTTACATTCGATGCATGTATTAGACATATTGATGTGTACATATATATTTATATTTACTATGTGATCATTTTACAAATTCTTGGAAATATCAATAAATATGTTATGGCTTTGTTATGGCTTATTTCAATACTAATACAAAAATACAAAATACAAATGCATAAACTGTATGTAAATGTATTTATATAGTATAATAATATTAACCAATTAGTAAATAAGATTTATGTAATATTAATACAAATTATTATCTAAAAATAAATAAATGATGACTTATCTTTGTCTAAATAATCGTAGATTAAAATGATAAATAAAATTAATTGTTATTAATAAATATATAAACAGGAAGAGTGGCAAAATTCAACTTTTTTAATTCAATACTTGAATAGGTAGTTCCCAAGACTTACCTTTGAAAAAATAAATTATTGTATTCTATTATTTTAAGCATTTTCTTTCCACCAAAAACTAATCATATACATATAAAACATGTCAATATATTATTAAAATATCAAAAATGTGCTAAATATTAAATACAAATATAAAGAACTAAATTAATGATATAAAAATCCTCAAAATCTAAATCACCATTTAATAAAATTTACATAAAAGAAAACCATAAAAATAAAATAGATACAAATATATATATATAAGTAATATAGTAAAGTAGTCAACGTTTTATACATTTTAGATTTTATTTAAAAATTAATATCGTTAGTTATTTATCATTAGTCATGTATATATATATATATATAATAATAATACTAATATCAGAATGTAAGCATGACCAATCTAATCGAAGAAGCGAAATGCTTATCTAGTAGTTTACCTGAAACATATTCCTAATTAACAATTATGAGGAGAACAAAAATAAAAGTAAAATTTATAAAATATAGAAGTAAAATATGTAATTTTATAAATCTTATAAGAACCATGAGAATATAAAAGTATGAATCATATAAAGTATAAATAACTTTAAAAATAATATTAAAAATAAATAAATTATAAATAAAAAAATTAATAGTATAGGAAATTAAAAGTATAATTGGAGTATATATATATATATGTTAGAAAAAAACAAACAAATAATTTATATAAAAAAATTATATAAATAATAAAAAAATTATATAAATAATAAACAAATTTTAATTTTAATTTTTAATTTTAAAAAACATCAAAAATGTTTGTTAAATTTATATTATGTCAGAAATAAAAATAAAAATAAAACAATAAAAAAAAATAAAAATAATTATTTTGACAAATTTTCCTTTTTAATTCAAGAATATATTTTTAACACGTCTTCCAAAAGATTGAATACACATATTTTTTGTCAGTTGAATAGGAAGTAAGTTCCACTGTCTAGAGGACACATTTCTCACTCTAAACAGATCTCTGCTAGTTATTGACTTGAATCTTAGAAAAAGTATTACCCCATATATGGAAGCAGTAGTATAAGTGAGGAACAAATAAAGCATTATATATAGATAGTAAAATATATTTGTTTGCCATTGGTTTAACTTTCCTAATAATTCCGGTTATCCTATATATATATATATATATATATATATATATATGTGTGTATATTACCCCGTTCCTGATAATATATACTATATTAATAATAGAAAATAATTGCATAAATAGTAAATTATATTTGTATTTATTTACAGAAGTAATATGGATACTACTAATACTAAAGAAACCCAATGTATTATATTAAGGTAAACATATCCATTTAATTGTAATTTAGAAATATTGCATATATATATATATATATAAGTGTGTGTATGTGTATGTAAATATATACCTACTTGTATAAAATATTAATAACATAATCAACATATAAATAAAATATTAAATTGTTAGTAATGCCAGTGATATTACTTCAATTGTTCAAGAAAATAAAGTTGTTCCAGTAGAGTTAGTAAATACATGTATATTAAAACATTATAATATATATATAAGTTATGTTCATGGAAATTACTTATATGGCTTAATGTATGAGATATTTTTGTTACATATTTATATTATTGTATAATGAAATAATAAATATGAATATAATAATTAAATTATTTAATAAGCTTATAATGAAATTAATATTTGTTTAAATATTCTAGTTTTATATATTTTTTAAATGCATTACATTTGTACAGTGATTATTTAAATTATTCTAGTGTAATACCATATATGTTAATTGTGTTTAATTTTCTATTTTGTTATTTCTGTTTTAATATGAGTGCATTTATTTCTTATGTTGTAATAATTTAATTTATATTCAAATGTGTTCGCTATATGGATTGGTAAGTTTTTATTAAATATATTATGCATAACATTAAGATATACCTAATAATTTAAATCATATATATTTAAATTATTCTAGTAAGGCACTAATTAATGACTACAATATTTATAACATCATATTTATTTCTAAATCACTACTATATTTATAAATATCATTATTAAAATATGCACATATTATAATATTATAACATTACAATATTGCTAAATAGAGTGTAAATTAAGTGCTATATTCATCTAAACTGATGTCAGGAATTCTTTAGATGACAATATGATTACAATATACATTATTAAGTCGTATAGAAACAGTGTATCCATATAATTTGGAATGGATATAGAAAACGTATCTAGTTTATTACTGTTTTTTTACGTCACCGTCTCTTTTTTAATGTACCCAGCTAACAGTAAGAGCAGCATAATAGCAGCATAACAGCAGAATAATATTCATTTAATAGCATCATAATGGCAGCATAATAGCACAATTTAAACATTTGAGGTTCTAGCATATGCTGTTATGCTGCTATTATGCTTCTCTTACTGTTTGCTGGGTATACATACATTAGAAATGTATACTATATATCTATATATATATATATATATATATATATACATATATACATATATTATATATTAAATAATTTGTATTTAGTATTGAATTAAAAGAAGACTTACCAAGCATAACAGATATAATTGCAGATTGTATATACGTGGAGGACGACATGATCAATATCATTGAAGGAGATTTAATATAATAAATATTCATTCGATGTAGATTATACTTTTTAGAATATTAACTATTGATGTACTAATATTTTATTTTAAATACAATTATATTTGGTACATACTTATTATTAAAATTATGCTAATAAAACAATACATAGTTCATAATAAATAACTGTATTATTATTTATATATATTTATATATATATATATATATATATATATAAATATATTATTATATTATATAATGATATTAATACATTATTTAAATGTTCATTATTTGTATAATGATAACGAATACACTTAATATAATATACGTTAGGTTAATAGCATTAAGTAATACTATTAACAAAATATATATTATATATATATAAATATATTTATTACCGTTTTCATATAACATTATTATATAGGGACCATCTATACGTGGTTTAACACTGATGATCTATAATGGGAATATACTCCTATATAGGTCCGACCGATCATATATATCTTCTCTAGTCATTTGGTGATAGTATTCAGCTTATTTGTTCTACATCCCAGATATACCCTTCTATTTTACTATTATTGTATACACTTTGGTGCGTGTACATCACTTATATGTATTAATTTGTATTATGTATATGTTTCTGTCATTAATATTTAATGTTATGAATCGTTTGATGATAATCGATAAACTATTTGTTTTTAATTATATTTTATAGATACGACCTTTGTGCAATATTCGAACGTAGGTGCTTGGGTACCGACCAGCCACACATAGATTATAAACACATTACACAATAATTATATAATACACGGGAAAATAAGTATATAATTAAGATAACAATGTGAATAGTGGGGTATCACGTGTGAAGCCGGGCCCTAGCTACTCAGCCACTATACCGAGGTGTTTAAATGATATGAAATATCATCATAATCATAGAGTTTATTTTTTTTAACAATAGTTTACATATATTTTTAACTCTGTGAAATAATCCTGTAGATTATTTAGATACACTATTAGTGAAAACTAATGATTATGGTGGGATAAAACGGATATTCAATACTATATTTAGTAATATTGAGGGAACAACATTAGCGAGGTAGTTTTATTTTATATAATTAGTTGATTTACACATATTAGTAAAACTAGACTAGTTATTAACGATATATATTAGATTCTTAAACATTATAAGTCAAGAAAATAACATAATCACTAGTTATTTGAGGAACAATTGAATCCTATCAATAAAAATAAATATTTTGATATAGGATTATTCATAAGATTATTATTAATAGAGAATTTTGATTAATACGATACATTTAATCAATTCACGTTATAAGTATGTAGATAATTGATTGGAATACAAATAAATTGTTGAATAACATACTGATATTAATTAACTCTAGGAAACTTATAAATAATATATATGTTAATGGGAGTATATATATATATATATATATACATATATATATATATATATATATATATATATATATATATATATATATATTAATAGTGAATATAAAGCAGTGTATGATATATAATTTAATACATATTGGAGTGGATTGGATAGTTTATTTTAACACCAATATGGTAAAACAATTACCCTCACTGGTGTGGAAATGAAATAAAGTTAAATAAAAACTGAATATACAAATAAAATAGCTAAGTAATAAATACAATTAGGATCACAATCAAGATCAATAAATATGTTAATTGAGATAGTCTTTGAGACAATACGCAAAAGTAGGCGATGACTTCAATGTACGTAAGTAGTACGGTAGTGTATTCCATCTGGCTGGCGCAATTCTAGAGAAAGAACGAGACTGCATTGCATTGCAACCATGTGGAGGCTCGAGTAGAATAGCATCATAAGAACGCCGATGCTGGAGAATCTGACGACGAACAAGCAAGCCACGTAGATATCCAGGTCTGCCTAGAATTAACGTGGTATGCATTAAACATAGTAATCTAAATTCACACCGTTTTTTAAACGGTAACCATTTAATATTATGTTGAAGCATGTTAATTAAGGAGTTATCGCTTCGCTTAAGCCTATGTATTACAGATGATAGAATAATTCGGTAAACTGTTTTAGCTTCGGTATTATTAATACAATAAAAAAGAGAACAACGGTAATCTAATCTAGACATCACTAGAGCATTTACGAGGCGCTTAGTGATATTAGTAGAACAATAGTTTCTAATATGGCGAATTTTTCTCAAATAGAAATTATCAGATTTTGTAATCGCATTTATATGAGCAATATACGATAAAGTACTATCCATTAACACACCGAGATTATGCACAGATTCAGAAGGCTGAATTGTTTGACCATCAATTACTACAGTAGGAAAGATTACAGGTACCTTAGAGATATTCAGAAGTTTGGTTTTTGATGTATTTACAAAGAGATCATTTTTTAATAACCAATACATTATTTCAGATGTATAATCAGAAAGCTCATAATTTGAATTCATGGAGACAATAGGTAATGTCAATAATAAATGAATATCATCAGCGTAAATATGATAGCTAATATCATGATATTTACGAATAATTTTGGAAATAGGACATAATAATATCAAGAATAGAAGTGGACCAAGCATTGAACCCTGTGTAACCCCGTTATGAATGTGGGTGTGAGGTGATACAAAATCATTAATTTTGACTGAAGATGTTCGATTAGTGATGAACGGAGATCCTTCAATACCTAGATCTCTGATTCGATTAATGAGGATTAAGTGATTGAGCGTATCAAAATCACTATATAGATCAAGCAAAAGTAACTGTGTGAAAGTTGATGAATCAAGTGATTTGTGTATCAAGTCAGTAATATGAGTAAGAGCAGTTTCAGTAGAAAATGATTTTCTGAAGGCACTCTATACGTTTTCAAGCAGATTATTAGTTTCAATATAATTTATAAGCTGACGGCTAACAACGCGTTCCATGATCTTAAGTATTATTGAAAGTTGTGAAATTGGTCTATAGTTGGTCAACACATCAGGATCAAGTGACGTTTTTTTAAGAATGGTTTAATAATGGCATATTTCAGTGAATCTACAATAACGCCATAATCAAGTGATTGAGTGATGAAATCAAATACAATATTGTAAGTTCAATTGTATAGACAAGGTTCTTAAAAACGACTAAAAGAAGAGGATGAATCGGGTATATGGAATTAGCACTTAAAATCAAGTTACGGATCTCTGTGATAGAATGAGGTATAAAACTGAAAAATGTATAAGATATGGGGATAGATGTTATGTAAGCCTTAACATGTAGAGGTGATTGCGCTAACTTGGAACTAATACAATCTGAAATCCGGGAAATCTTAGTAGATAAGCAATTCACAAAAGAAGAGCACAATACGGAATCAGGTAATGCAGTATATTTGGATTTAATATTGGTACCTAGAATACTAATTACCATTTTACAAATTGTATGGGAGTCAATGCCACAATAATTGAGTTTCTGTTCGTAGTAAATAGTTTTTTGTTGGTTTAATTCGAGTTTATATACTTTCCTAACCATCAAGTATTTTAATTTGTGAAAAGGAGACAGGTGTATCCAACGTTCAAGTTTCCTTAAAGATCGTTTTACAATTGCCAGATGGGAGGTGAACCAAGGAAAAGAAGGATGGAGAGTAAAATAACTTGATGTAATGGGAGACAATGCATTAAGGTTATCAAAAGATACATTAGTATTCCATAAAAAATATGAAATTCTCGATCCAATATCGATATACTTCAGATCCTTAAAGTTTCTATAATTAATTAGTGAATTTGTGGATGAAGGCTTTTCAAGAAGAATAGAGGTATATAAAAGATAGTGATCAGTCAGAATATCAGAGTGTGAACATACAGAAGTAAATGTTGTTGTGTCGCTTGGAGTGAAAATTAGATCAATAATGTTACCACTAGCATGGCTGGGAAAATAAACGTTTTGGTACAAACCTAAGGAATCAGTTAACTGTTTGAATAAGGAGTGTGGAAGAGAAGAACAATCAACGTGGTAAATGAAATCACCTACAATCATAACCTTTTAGGCATTTGGTGTAAGATGTTATTTATAAGGTTATATAATTCAATAAAAAAAATTGAGAAATCAGACTTTGGTGGACGATAAATTATTATAATACGAGGTAAATTAAATTTAAGTCTGAAAGTGCAAGACATACATTCACTATACGATAGAACAATACAATATATAGAAGGAGATTGTAAATCTATATGAACTAATATACCAACACCCCCATCACGACCAGAAGTGCGTGGGTGGAGAAAAAGAGTATAATTATCATTATTACATAATGAAAATACGTCTGTGTCATCAAAACTAATCCAACTTTCAGTTAGACAAATAATATGGAAAGGGTTGGTTTGAAAAAAACCAGAAGAAAATCAATATTAGATCTAAGTGAACGAATATTAATAGAGACAAATTTAAGCTATCTTTATTAGTAGATATTCAATTATTAGACTTAGCCTTAGATTTTGATCCAGTAAAAGATGCATATGATGTCCTACAGGATGATAACTCAGACTGTGAAGTATAGTAACAAGAGGAGTTACAATCTATAAGATTATCAGTTAATTTCCTCAGTTCGTAACACATAGTACGATTATTAAAAACCGATTTATGTGAATTAAAAGCGCCGGACTTGATAGCATGATAGTAGACTAACCCCAGTTTCCTGGTCTCAAATGGTAGAGATTGCAGTTTAACAAGTGTATTATATGCTGTGTTTTTAAATTCTAATTTTAAAAACCTATCCTTGGAAATTACTCAGTTAAATGATACAATAGCTATACCGTTCTTGAAGTTAACTTTATTGACGGTTGATTTATCTATGTTAAAATCATTAAATAGGCTATTTATATAACCAGTATTCAAGTTAGCATTATTAATCTTTTTAATTAAATCAGATATACCATCAATTATAGCATGAGCTATTTCTCTAGGGATATCAATAATTTTAGAAGTCAAAGAATTAATAGAAGATTTAAGAGTATCTGCATAAGTATGATTTTTAGCATGATTATTATTGATTATATTATTGGAATTAACAGTTAAGGTTGTTATGCTATAGCATATATTCATATATAGCTATTCATATATGAATTATATCTGCTATAGAAGATAATGTAATAACATTAGAAGTGAATAAATATTTATAATGTATAAGATCACTACATTTCCTACATTCATTACTATCATTAGTGCTACACAGGCCGTAGCCACGGGGGGGGGGAGGGGGCTGCGGGGGCAAGGCCCCCCCTTAGATCGGCTAGGCCCCCACCACTTGTTTCATATTAAGTTTTTTTCATATAGTATTTACTAGATATTCAATTATATTTATATTTTTATTTTATAATTTTATTTATATTATATTTATTTATTAGAATGTATGTATGATAGTTATATCAATTGTAGTGAGGATCCAATTCAGTATTTATAGTTTGATAAAATATTTTCTAAAATTATGGTAAATATTAAAAATAAATTTTAATAATTTAATTTCATCTAATCTCGGAAATGTTTGTCCTAAATGTACAAGTTGTAGAGCAATTTTGGAAATAAAATAAAAATATTTACCGATAATATATATTATAATATTATATATATATATATATACAAAATAATTCAAAAGTTTTACTGAGTATTACTGAGACAT
This sequence comes from Osedax fenrisi, assembly GCA_964019155.1. Lineage (NCBI taxonomy): Eukaryota > Metazoa > Annelida > Polychaeta > Sabellida > Siboglinidae > Osedax > Osedax fenrisi. Next base: position 6,411,370 of record OZ025246.1, on the reverse strand, counting down.
GGTTAACTACTGATGATTATTATCTAGCTTCCCAACTGACCTCTGATTGTTTTTAAGTATTGCTTACTAATAGGTATACATCACATCGTCGTGTTGCTTGGCTCTGTTATTCTCATCAGAACTTAAGATTATTTCGTCATCCACCCCATGTTTATCTTCACATGGAATTATGATCTGTAATATTTAGTTTCCTTCATTATTCACCATTATAATTATACTTATTTACCTTCCACCTTTATATAGCCTATATAGTTTCTTATAATAAAGCTATAGCTGACCTCTCTTCTATTTTAGAATCATTCATAATAGTTATTCTTGGTGATTTAATTTTAATTGATTTAATTGATTTTAATATTCAAATTAATAATGAAAATCATGCTTCCTTATCTCTAAACTTATATTTGATTATTCTCTGTTGCAATATGTTTTCCTTACTAATAACACTAATAGTAATAATATTGACTTTTTTTATATCTAGCTGATTCTAAATTAATTTCATATCCCACTTCAAGTTCTCTAATATCTGATCACTTTATCATATTACTTGATTTGAACTTGCCGGAGATACAAATTAATCGACTTTCTAGATCGTTTCGGAAAATCTCCCCTATTGATAAACTAATGTGTGTTAACTCTATATTCCATCAACTTAACAACAGTATATCTTTTGATTTGTCAACACTTTTTGATTATTTCAATTTGGTATTATATCATTCGCTTGATATTGTTGTACCCTCTATTACTATTATTAACCGAACTTATTCTAAGTGTTCCTGGTTTAATACTGAGCGTATTAAACTAAGGCAAATACTTCGTAGACTACAACGTAAATATGCATCCTCTAAATTGTAATCTTATCTTATTTCCTTTAAAGTTTTCTAATAAAAAACTTCTCTCTACCAAACCGTCATACTTTACTGATATGCTCGGTAGTTATAGAATATCTTCTAAACAAGCTTATAAATTATCTTTCACCTTAGTAGGTAAAACCCAGACCAAGCATATTCCGGACCAGCCTGATTTAGTTATGTGTTCATTGTTTGCTAATTTCTTCCAACAAAAAGTTTCTAGCATTATCAATATACTTCCAAACATCAACTCGGCACGACTCAATCTCAATTTAATATCCACTCATAATCACTGTTCATGTGTTTCGCTTCCCACACATGATATTGCACTCTCTTTGATGACATCCTTGGAATCCCCCTTGATCATATTCCACTCAATCTACTTCTTTCATTATCACCATATTTTATTTACCTTATCGCGTAAATCATTCATATATCTATTATATAATATATTGTTCCACGCTCAATGAAATATTCATAGATTATTCCGATTTAAAAAAAAAACAACTCTTGACCAATCTAATGTATCAAGTTATCGTCAAATATCCCAGTTATCATCCATAACTAAGATCTCAGAACGAGTTGTTTCCACTCAACTTATTAATTACAGTATGTGCTAATGTAGTATAATGCTATTGTTGATAAATATCAAAGTGCGTATCTTACTTTAATCATTAATGATATTCTCATAGGTTATCATAATGATATATATCGATAAAGCCCCATGGGGCTATATCGTATTAGTATAGTTATCTAGTGCTTTTTATATTCTCGATTATAATATTCTTTCTATTGGACTTAATTAAATTGGAATACACTGTCAAGTCCACAGTTGGTTTATGTATATTGTTTCATCTAGAACATATTCGGTGAATATTAACTTCTCGTTGTCTACTCCTTATTTTAACATACATTGTGTTCGACGAGGCTCTATTCTTGGCCCTATTTTGTTCATTATTTATATTCTTCCTATAAAATTAATTTTCCACAAATATCCTAATATTAACATATTTATGCCGATGATCTTCAGATATATCCATTTTCTAGTTCTAGTGATTCTGGCCTGATTCAAAGATCTATGTTTAATTATATTACTGATCTTACTTATTGGTTCATTCATAACTCCATTTCCTTAAATATGACTAAAACTAATAGGATAAATTTACTATAATATTCTCAAGACACAGTTAACTTTGGAGAATTCTCCTCTATAAATCATTCATCTTTTTATAATATCTCTTCCAACTTCTCAATCTATAACTATCCTATTTTTCACTATGACCTCTCAACTAGACTAATCTCTACACATTAATAATATGATACGCACTGATAACTATTTTCTATGTAATATTAGAAAATCTCGTTATAAGCTTACCTTTGCCATGACTAAATGTTTAATTCACTCGATTTTATTCAGTAGTCTTATCTACTAATGTTATTATTGTTTACGAAACCTGTTAACCTGATCCTACTGATTTATTTTATTTTATTATATGCATAAATGTATATTTATATAGTGTATAATATACACACACATTGTATTTTTATTTATTGTTTATTTATACCCTGAGTAATTCAAAGACCTCCTATAACCTCGAGGTTATAATATGTCTTGGTAATTCACATTGTGCGTCAATATAAGTAATAGAGGATTCTAGTACATTACTAGTAGTGATCCTTATGTTAAAAAGTGATATTATTACTAGTATTCTGGTTTATATTCATTACATTTTAGTTTTAAAATTGTGTGGGGCCTTACCCCCCCCTGGTATAAATTTCTGGCTACGGGCCTGGTGCTACATAGTATATTACAGTCAACGCAGTTAGTCATAATGTATGAATTAACAGTACAGTAAGCAATATAAAAATTAAATCATCCAGGCAATATAGTAGAATAAATAAAACAAGTCAGTTGTTTACATAATCGAAATGCACACGATGCGGTCTGGTGATTTTATAGATATAAGGTATCGAGTTATCAATTTACACAGCACTGTAATCTGGAAAACCTATATAACGTTTATAATTATATAAGATATACTCAATATGATTGATATTCTATTATATATAAGACGAAAGCTATATATGTATATTGCGCATTCACTATGAAATATCATACGGTATAAATGTACACTAATCTCGAGGTCACGACGGTTTAAACACGGGTTACCGACAATCAGAGTAAGCCAGGTACGGGATGATCCTCCTGGACAGTAACCGATATATGTAGTCGTGTAGTACAATTTGATGATATGCTAAGATGTGTATATCTCAGTATACAAGCGTGTAACGTAGACTAATGCGAATTAACAGTTAAACAATATAAGTTGAGAATAAATATAAACATGTCCGTTCGCTACTAGAGAAATAAACAGAATGATGACACATATATAATATATATATATGACTAATAATATTATTTGACTTTATTTTTAATTACATAAACATTTTGTATTGAATCTTTTTTCTTGTATACTTGATTATACTTCTTTGTTTTATTTCTCTTTATTGACACTTATATAAAAATTAGTAATTAAACTAACATTTCAGTTTGAACAAATATTTTACATTCTTTACATTATTATAAAGTATTACAAAAAAATTCCTAAAACTTATTTACTGAAAAAAAAAAAAAAAAAAAAAAAAAAAATGTTACATACAGTTCTTACTATCTTTCTAGATATTCTTTTTGTTATGTTTTATTCAGTTTTATTCAGTTTTACTTCATTTTACTTCATTTTTTTCTTCTTTTATACTAATACATCTATATTTTTGTTTAGTGTATTATTTTATAGTACTTATTATTTATTTTAGTTGTTTATTTATAAATAATTAAATGATGATTACATAATTTTATGGCAAGTTCAAACAATTTATATTATTTTTCTATTTTATTCATTGTATTGTATCTATGTAAACAGGAAGTCATCTAATATTTTATAATATTTTATTTATTTAGTTTTTTTTTGAACTTGCTTTAAAATTAAGGGTAATTGTCTCGATAAGCTTTAGCTTCTACAAAAACCCTGGTGCAAACCTAAATCTGATAATAATAATAATAATAATAATAATAATATATATATATACATATGATTATTCATAAACCACATATCTATATATGGCAAGCATATGGATGACAAAGTATAATATATAATAATTAAACTTTTATCTGAATGAATTAAAGGTATTTTGTTATGGATATATTTCCACAAGTGGAATGTTATCCGAGGATATACCTATAACCATACATACACATACATACACATACATACACATAGATAAACATATATATATATATATATATATATATATATATATATGTTAACTATTTTGTATGATATATTAGTTATAAATGTATCTATATACATATTATAATACGAATACAAACATGGATAATATTACTTCAATCATAATATTACTTCAAATAACAAATAAAATCAATGTGTAATATGTATATACGCGACATTATGAAATATGATCAAATATACACATAGTTATATATATATATATATATATATATATATATATAAACGAATCATTTACAAGTTAAACAGTTAATGCCTATGTGTATAAATATTGATGAGAGTTGTAAAAATAAAATAAATAAATTCAATAGACTAAAGTATTATACTATAATAGATTAATGCCTATGTGTATAAATATTGATGAGAGTTGTAAAAATAAAATAAATAAATTCAATAGACTAAAGTATTATACTATAATAGATTAACTAACGTGGAAGCAGTTTACACGTATCGAATATGCAAGCGGTGTGGTATGTAGTGGTATGTGTAGTGGTATGTGTAAACATTAATTATCTCTAACGTGTTAAATTGTTTTATTATTTTTCAATTATTACGATAAAAATAAAATTATTTATAATTTTTCTAAATAATACAATAAAATAATTAACCGTAATCTTATAATATATATATATGCATTAATTATTTATCTTACTAATATAGCACATGTATACTGGTTATATATAATCTATTAGAACATTTCTAAATATGTAAATATGTGTTAGTTTTCAATTAGCTTATTTATTAATCAATAATTATTATATTTTATATTTATATTAAAACTTAGATTATTTTATTTTACTATTCACTCTTACTTAGTATTTTTTATTATTTATTTATAATAATTATTATTATATATTTATATCATTATTGTATTACTTTATAAATTAACTCTGTATGAGTTATGATAAAATGTAAAATATTTTAAATCCTTTAATAATAATATTCAACACTTTTAATGTAGAACATATATGTATATATATAGATATTTATAGGAAAAATAACATCTGAATCATCTTTTTACTCATCTATGTTACATTTTTTGATTACACTATAAAAATGACCAAACTATATAAACTCTATTCAATTAAAATGTATATGACATTTTAAAAATATGAATAAGTCGACCATTGATAAATAATGACATTCGCAATATATTATATAGTATATTATTTTGAATAAAGTGTATAAGGTTATTATTTCTAATATATTCAATATATTTCTATATTAAATCATTATTCTGTACATATTTTAATTCGCAATGTTCATCCACAATGAAATATGTTCATTAATTAAAGATAATAATCCATATTCATTACTATATTACGATAAGCAATACTAATCAATTTACTTCCGTTTTATAATTGAAATTTTCTAAAGGTATTTTTCCTGATAATATACTAACAATTAATTAATGAAATATATAATCTTACATTTATATTATAAAATGTTAGAAAACTTTTAAGTCGACTTTTTAATGCATACGCAATTTATTTAATAAAAGATAATACAATTAGAACCCGAAAAATAGAATTGGAACCCGAAACCGAGTCCGGGTTAAATCACTAATATATATATATATATATATATATATATATATATATATATATATATATATATATATATATATATATATATATATACATATATATATATATATATATATATATATATATTGTTATTGTTATTGTTATTTGAATTTGGTGGAGTCCTTTCATCCCATCCAGGAACTTAGATGAAGTTTTCACTTATAACCATATATGGGTCTAATGTCCCTTCGAAGCCGCTCTCATGTTAAGGCATCCATGGTTTTAACGAGATCCGATCATTTATGTATACACAATTATATAAGATCTCTTCTAAATAATATGTTAAGACCCATTTTATAAAATTAATTAATGGTCCAGACGAGGGTCGAACCCGTGTCCTACTGCTTGTGTGTCTGACGCCTTAGCCACTGAGCCACACATGCAGTGTTATATATATATATATATATATTGATTGATTGATTGATTGAAAATTTATTATAACACTTAAATAAATCATAAATGATTACTCAAAAGTGTAAATATATATATATATATATATATATATATATATATTTAGACTACAGATAATTTATTTGGTAAATTATGTAAAAGAATAAATACCATTAATAATAATAAAATAAAATAGAATAAACCGTACGGAAATTAATAAATAAAATAATAAATACAAATATAAAATACATGCGATTTTATGGATCTAATATTGGTGGTATTGAATTACATAGTTTTAGACCAATATAACTCAGTGCCCGAGTATTCATTTTTAAGGGACAGAGAATATGGGTGGGTATAACACTCACAAAAATATCCTAGTCATTTTCACTAGGTAGCCTAGTAATTTATGAAATAAGCTAGTCATTTATATAAATGACTAGCTTGTAAACGTATTATTTCTTATAAGCTAGTATTTTTTCAAACATGTATCATCCGCTATAATTTATAAAATAAGTTTAACATGGTAATATAGAAATGACTAGCTTATAAATGATAAAAACCAAAAGGCTAGTAATTTTAAATAATAAATGACTAGCTTGTAAACTAAAATGACTAGGTTATACGTTTTATAAAATGACTAGGTCAGGACTTCACAATATTTCTTAAATTTTAGGCTAGTAAAAATTACTAGACTAAATGTTAAATGTATAATAATAACCTAGTCATTTATATATTCAAATAAATCTATATACGCATATATATATATATAACAATCAATCAATATATATATATATATATATATATATATATATATAAATATAATCAAGTGATATAACTTAAATATTAAATTGCATGCAAATAGATGTATACAATAATATTTAATATTAATTAGTTAATAATAAATATATAGTTAATAAAATATCCCCCCTAAAAAATTATTACAAAATAAATTATTTTAAATGTATAATAATCATAAATATTAGACATTGAGAATATATAATCAATTTATATATTATTAATATATGTTGCATTAAATACATATTTATAGACTCAAATGTCAATGATATCTGAAATTAAAAATATTTAGGTTGTCAAGCAGAAATTTAAAAAAAGTTCAAACAATTATTTCAAAATAATGACTCTTTTCTGTAGAATTGATGTAAATATGACTAAATTAAAGTTATATTAATTATTTAATATAGAACAAATAACATATTATACCTTTTATTTATTTTATTATATTTATTATATTGTTGTTTATCGAAATTAATTATTAATTATTTTTTTAATTGTATATTTAAGTTAATATTCTGTTTAATAAATAAAATATTTTGTTTTAAAAACTTAAATTATTTAAGTATCCTATAGATTTTTCTAAATTATCAACTACAATTTTATCATAATTATATTGATAATACATTTCATGTTGAATAATTGTTCGATATTGAATATGTACCAATTGAATATTGATTAAATATTATATTCAATATTACAATTTTATTATTATTGAATTTAAGTTTTAATCTTACTTAAATGAAATTATATAATATATTGTAATATACGAGTTAATTCTTTCATGTTACGATACTATTTATTAAATAGTATTTACTACACTAAGATACTAATATTTATTTTAATATTTTATTTTATATTTAAAACTACATCAACAACTTAACTTATTAATAGCTATAATAATATTTTATTAAATAGTTTTTATATGTATTAATAGCTAGAAAACTCTTTTAAAAAATTATAGTAAACAAATATTAATTAATATTAAATAATACATTATTTAAACAGAAATAAATTAAAATCTAGCCTACCTAGTAATATTTATATTAAAATGACTAGCCTACCTAGTATAATTTGTTTAAAAATAACTAGCTTACCTAGTAATATTTGTTTTAAATTTACTAGCCTACCTAGTATTGTTTATTTAAAAATGACTAGCCTACCTAGTAAAAATGACTAGCCTAACCAGTCGTCTTAGACCAAATCAAAATGACTAGCTTACATGTCTAAATGACTAGGATATTTTTGTGAGTGAAGATAATATACTAATTCATATTAACACCCGCATTAATATTTCCCACTTTAGTTCTCACGTTCACTGAAATGTAATTTCTGACTCATATATTTTAGTTTTCTATTTTATTGTTCCTACTTCGCAGATCCCCCTTTTATTGTTATATAAATGATGATAATTGTGGTATTAAATTTAATTAAAAGAATTAAATTAAATTTTATTTTATTGATTTTTTATTAGACAGAACACGAATGAACACAATATTTATACTCTTTATATTTATTCATTTTTCTATTAATTCTCTCATTACCAAGATCAAGTTGGTATATCGTATAACCTATATCGATAAGTTCAATATAATTTCTTCATTAGATTTTTGATATCGATCATCAACTAAATCTGAGTATTAATATTATTATATATAGGGGAAAGTAACCTAATACGGATATTTTAATAATGAATGGTCTTAACGTTTTATGACTCACTATTTTCGTGAAAAATTACAATATATTAATGTTAAATGATTATAATCATTACTATAATTATAGATATTATTGTGATTTTAAAATTTTATTTATTCTTTTTATTCAATAAATAACGGGTTGTCCGTAGTCGTTGCCTGTGTTTGAATACGTACAATGTCGTACACCCTGCGTTATAATACGGACACCCTATATACCACTAGATAACTACTATACATTATTGAATAACCAATAAGATAAATTTCCACTACATTATTTATAAATAATGTTATGAATAATTTATTATAATTTAATTAGTTAATAATAATTTATTTATTTTTTAATTAATAATACAATTTAAGTATTTAAATAATACAATATTTAAATTTAACTTCATTGGTGTTATACATATTATAACGCACTCAACTTTTTATGAAAATCATAATAGTTCACTCACTGAACGCTGATTGGTGATTGTATTAAGACATATAGAGTGTCCATATTAGGGATTTATATGAACTCTAGATATATGATTTATTAATATGTAATACAAAATATAGTCATTATATATAATGTTAGGAATGATTTAATGTTTAATAGTATATTATTATATCGATACATTTTATATTGATACATTAATTTTTATATTCTTGAAGAGTTTTTAAGTTGAATTTTTTTTGTATACATTATAAAATCTAATAACAAAATCAGTTTATTGGATATATCAGATTTACATTACATAATAAATAAAAATAAAAAATACTAATGTAGACTATTTATATAATTATGAATATTTATATATATATATATATATATATATATATATATATATGTTTATTAGATATTGTTTGCATACTAATATCCAATTGGTATAAATACATATTTCGTTAATAATACTGTGTTTAACAAATAATTAGAGCAATAATTTACCAATTTTGATATAAAATATTCCTAATATATTATTATATTATGAATATATATATATATATATATATATATATATATATATATAATAAAATAAAAGGTATATTATATCAAATGAAAACATAGTGTAGAAAATACAACATTTCAAAATCCGAAACGAGTGATTACACTTCCTGTTTACACTATTATTAATATTATTGTGTTTATTTTATAATATATATAATCTACCAGAATCACTGTAAAGATAAGTAATTTATTATTTATTTTTTCAAATACCATTTATTGTATATTATATCTATCTAAGCAAATTATCATTTTTAATTTATATTGCTTACTACTCATATGATTTCATAATTTATATCTTCATATGTATAATATAATGAATATGTCATTCATGTTTCATTGAATTTGCTATTTGTGTATTTACACATAAATTAAATTAACAATAGGACATTGAATTGAATATTTATTACTTTTAGATTCTTTACAATTCTAATTTATAACATTTACATTTCTTTACAATTTTACTTTTAAATATATTTATATTTCTTTACAATTTTACTATTTCATTTTAAATTATCTTATATTTTTATATTCAGTATTATATATAATACCTATTAGTAATATATTATATTTATATGAAAAGAGAAAATATAAAAAAAAATTTATTCCATGGAATACAAAAAAATTAAAAAAAAATGTAGGATTAAACAAAAACTTTATAAAAAATATAAATTAACGAATAACGAAAATGACTTAATCAAGTACAAGTTGTTTAAAAATGTATTAACTACTTTACTCCGTAAGACTAAAAGAACATATTATTCAGATAAACTTCACAATTGCTCTGACAGTAAAAATACTTGGGATATTTTGAATAATGTGATGAATAAAAAAAAGTCTAACCCACTCCCTGATACATTTAAATCATGTGGAATTGAAATCACAGATCCATCTAAAATATCTAATACATTTAATATATTTTTTAGAGATATTGGTATTGAATTAGATGAAAATATTAGTAAGGATAATGTTGATGATTACAAATATTTCTTAAAATCACCTAATATCAATAGTTTCTATATTACTCCATGTAATGAAAATGAGCTTTTAAAAATTATATTAAATTTTAAATCTAAAACATCTATAGATAATTTTGGTATTTCAATGAAGTTATTAAAATGTATTGCAATTAATATAATAACTCCTTTATCTTATTTAATTAATTTATCTCTTGAAACTAGTATTGTACCAGCTATATTGAAAATTTCTAGAATAATACCTTTATTTAAAAGGGTGATACAAAATTATTTACTAATTACCGTCCAATTTCACTTACAAGTAATTCTCAAAAAGTTTAGAAAAAGTATTTTATGTTCGTTTTTATTCATTTTTAAATCATTTTAATATTTTATCTAATAGTCAGTTCGGTTTTAGAAAAAATTTAAATACTACTCATGCAATTTTTAATCTTCAAACTCAAATATGTAATAGCTTTAGAAATAATAAAATAGGTGCAGCTATTTTTATTGATCTTAAAAAGGCATTTAACACTGTTAACCATGACATTTTATTTAGTAAACTAGAAAATATAGGTATACGTGGAATTTCCTTAAAATGGATTAAAAGTTATTTTACAAATATATATCAGACTGTTAACTTTAAAAACTACTTATCTGATAAAATTAGAGTTAAAATTGGTGTTCCACAAGGAACAATTTTAGGTCCTATTTTATTTTCTTATTTATATTAATGATTTAATATGTTCATCTTCAATATTCAATTTTACTATGTTTGCAGATGATACCACTTTGTATTTTGATGATTATAATCAAGTATTTCTAGATACACTAATAAAAAAGGAATTATTAAATATAAATAAATGGTTTATTTCAAATAGACTTACGTTAAATATTAATAAAACCTGTTATATGTTATTCAATAATAAGTTATCCCATATTAATATCTCAATAAATAATATAAATTTAACTAGAGTTAAATCTACAGAATTTTTAGGTATAATAATTGATGAGAATTTAGATTGGAAACTACATATATTATATCTAAAAAATAAATTAAAAAAAATAATTTGGATAACTAATATAATTTCTAAATTTGTAAACCAAAAGGCCTTGCTGCATGTATATAATTCAATTTTTTTACCACATATTAATTATTGTATAATATTATGGGGTAATACTTATAAGACTAACACATTATGCATTAATATTTTACAAAAAATAATTATTCGTATTATACATAATAAACCTTATCTTTATCATACTAAGGATTTATTTAAATTCAACAATATATTACCTTTCAATGACTTAGTAAAATATAATACTTGTGAATTCATGTTTAAAGTATATAATAATGTTCACCGTGCAATAATAATCAATCATTTTAGTAAAAAATCTATTATTTATCCAATTCGTGACATAAATAACTTTAATATTCCTTCATCAAAATTAAATATATGTTCACATTGCCTTATAATTATTGATCCCTATTTATGGAATTCACTATGTAATTCTTTAAAAAAAATGTCACATTTAAATAAATTCAAAAAAAAATTAAAATTATCTCTTATATTAAAGATTGATTAAAATAATTTCAAATTTTATTTTTTCCGACTTAAATAAAATTAGTTTTATTATTTTTACATTTATTACTTTCTGACATAATATAAAATTACAAAAATATAAATATAAATTAATATTATTAATTATAACATATCAGTATTAAAAAAAAAATTATTTAAAAATGTTTATTCAGTATTATATGTTTCATTTTTATTATATCATTTTACCTATTTATCTAATATATTTGTTTCTTTTTTCTCTTATTTCTTTTATATTTAAATATTGGCTTTCTCCTATTTAGGTTCTTTATGTTTTATTTTATTTTATTTTATTTTATTCTTTATGTATTTTTTCGATTTTAATTTTATTATTTTATCATTTATTTATATTATTACATGATGATTACATTTAGTTACATGATAAGTTTCATTTTATTTTTTTTTTATCATATATATGTAAATAGGAAGTCATATTATTATAACATTATTATTTATTTATTATTTTTATCTATAATGAAACTTATCATGTTAATAAAGGGGTAATTGTCTCGATAAGCAACACTGCTTCTATAATTACCCTGGCATTGCCTAAATCTGATAATAATAATACTAATAATGATTATTATTGACGTACTGGACAATCAATTGCATTGTTAGACAAATCATTCAAATGTGAATACTAAATTCGAATTTGAATGATATAAATATATTGTCTCATTTGTAGTTTTCACGAACCTAGAAGAGGTACATTTAAATCATTTATATTATTTATACTATTTATATCAAGTATATTATTTATACTATTTATATTATGTATACTATTTATATCATTTATATCATTTATACTATTTATGTCATTTAATTATTTATATTATTTATACTATTTACAGTACGGTATATAGGAAGATTTAGTTAAATAAAGTTATAAAAATTACCACTGTTATTCATTATAATAAACGAGAGTAATAAAGGGAAGAGTTCAACACGACAACTAATATATATATATATATATATATATATATATATATATATATATATATATATATATATATATATACTAGCCGTACCCGACTCGGCGTTGCTCGATTTTTGATTATTTTCCTATTATCTATTATTTATTAATTATAGCTGTTCCTGATTCTGCATTGCTATATATACAATAAAATAAATGTTAGCTGAAATATAAACAAATGTAGAAACATATTTTAATATTTAAAAAATTAGTTAATTCAAAAAATATATTAAAAAATACAATAAATATTACGAATATTACAAAATATGTTTTAAAATTATGTCGAAAACCCAAACCAAAACCCAAACCATACCCGACCCGGCGTTGTTCTATATTTGATTGTTTGCCTATTTATTTTTATTAATTATAGATATTCCTTATTCTACATTTCTAGTATATACAATTAAATAAAGTGTATCTAAAATACAAACAAATTTAGAAACATATTTTTTGTAAGTGTCTGAGAAAAAAGCGACGCCGAAGAGTTTAGATGACAAAAAATCATTTTAATGGCAAATTGTCAATTTTTCGGGTTTTTCTGAGGTACACAGTAACAAATTAAAAAAATTTCCGGATCAAAACCATATGGTTGAAAATTTATTAAGATCGGGTAAAACAGATTTACGCGACGTACCCCGGATCTCGTGTTAGCTCACCAGATACACACACACACATATATATATATATATATATATATATATATATATATATATATATATATATATATATATATATATAATTAAATAGACTTTCTTTTATATAGTAGATATATATTAAATATTTATAGAAACTTATATACAATAATTTATTAAATATCATACGTTCAATCGAGTTAGTTAACACTAAGTAGTCATCACATGTTATTAGTTTTCTGATATTATATTTCTATATCGCCGATATTACATGAAGTCTCCTTCGACTACGAATAATTCTTCATGAATATTTCCTACGTCCGATAGGCATTGGGTGAATATATCTGATATACCCAGTTCGTCATATTTTTCTGCAGTTCTAAATAACATCGAATTCATTTATTACGACACATAATAATATATAGTATTACATATAGACATATGTAAATATATTTATAATCATAAATATGCATTTAATCGTATATATATACGAAATCGTTTTGGTGCAGTACTAAATATGATTGAATTCGTGTATTATAATACATAATAGGATTGTTATTTTATAGTGTATTATATATATATATATATATATATATATATATATATCATATATGTATTATTATTAATTATTAAACTATGCTAATGATATATTCATTTTAATTTTTGTAAACTATTTATTATAAATATAATTATAAAAATTGTAATTGTTAGTTTATATAAATAATGTAATAATATCGTTATTTTATTTACTATACAATACTTACATAATATGATATTATTAATAATAATTAAATTCATTTATCATATGATATATGAATATATACTAAATTTAATACTATATATATTTTTTTTCAATACGGCCTGTGTGTCTCAGTTGGCTAAAGCGTCATAGACATAAGAAGTAGGACGCGAGTTAAAGCCTCGTCGGGACCATTATAATATGTCTTAAAATAATATTTAGAAATGATCGTATATAATCGTGTACACATAGATGTTCGATTCTCATTAAAACCATGGATGCTTTAACACGAGAGCGGCTTCGAAGGGCACTATGGTTATGAGTAAAAAGTCATATCAGTTTCTTGATGGGATGAAATGACTTCACTAAATAAAAATAAAAATAACACGAACAATAACAATAACAATATATATATATATATCTTAATTAAATAAATATATATATATATATATATATATATATATATATCTTAATTAAATAAATAAATATATATATATATATAATATTATATAGGTTGGAGTGAAATTTGAAATAACTATGGCGATCTGGTTATGACTCGCGATAGTGATGTAACATTATACGTGAATTAGTGAAATTGTGTATTCTCTACGTATAACGTTACATCACTATCACGGATCATAACCTGATCGCCATAATTATTTCAAATTTCATTCCAACCTAATATATATATATCTTAAATAATATTATTATAATTTTATCCAAATATCAGAAGAATATATTTGAAAGTGTATTTATATGGATATCGTAATTTATTTCAGATATTTAACTTATCATTATAGTGGTATGTATAAATATAATAATTGTATTATAATATATATATATATATATATATATATATATATATATATATATATATATATATATATATATAAATCTAGTGTTATTGACATTTGAATGCTATTATAAAATACAACAATAATTGAAAAAAATATAATGAACATATAGAAATGATAATTATGTCATTTTTAGAGATTTTTTGTTAGTTTTAATTAATAATTAACTAATTTATAATAGCAGTAAGATATAATCATATAATTCTATATTTACATATATTTATGATGGTATCCATGATGATTTAGTTAATTTTGCATATTTTATTTTTAACTATTATACGTATATATATATATGTATATATTTATTAATTATATTATTATAATCTTATTTCACCATGATACTAACTTTAATATTTCACTTTTTATTTTATTTACAGTAGTATTACTAGCTATTTTATCACTGAAATTAAAATAATTAGATATAATAACGTATCTAAAATATGTGCATATATTTAAATGTATATATGTGTGATGGTGATGATGATTTTATGATTTAGTATATTTGTGATCAAATATGGTGAATGTATATTTATATAATGTACGTTCACATAAATGATACAAAATGAAATAACACGGTGTGAGATAATAAGAATAATTTAAGGGTGACGCTTGTGGAAATATTTTAAATATTTTAAAAATGTTAAAAAATTCAGTAGAAAAATATCAAATATAGTTTGTTATATATAACATATCCGAAATTTAAAGCACTAAACCATATATAAAATATTAAAATCGAATATTTAAAACACAACCTATTCTTGAAAATATAAAATAAAATTGAAAAAACATGAACAATTCCCGAAAATATGTTTATATAAAGTTATTTTATCGAGCTGTAATTAAATTTTATTTTTAATTTGAATATCTATTATTATTGAGTATATTTCAATGTATGAATAAATAGTAGTATTTGATTTGTTGATTAATTTTTTTATTCTAAAATAATATATCAATATAGCGTCCTTTTATACTTTAGATATGTACATTTTATAAAATATAAATTATAATTGTAGTATTATTTTTAAACTGATTTTCTCAGAATAAATATCTTTGCTAAATTGTATTCCTAATATAATCTATAACTCCGAATATAATGTTCATAACTTTATGAAATTGTCAGTATATATTAAATAATATGGGTTTATTATAAAATTATAGGAATATTCTTTTATTTTCATTATATCACATATACAAAATTATTTTAATTAAAACTAAAATATTTTTACCATTATTAGATTACTTGTATTTCCGAAAATACATAATATTTACATATTATGCTACATTTTCTTATAAACAATATTCCACCCTACAATATACAGTTTACTGAATACAAATATTTTACATATTTTTAGACTTGTATAGTTTTTCAAAGACATAAAAATCAATATATTTTTACATTGAATTCTCACAAGGAGCATACCCCCTTAATAGAAAAGAAATTAAATATATGGTAGATACACTCTAATATGGGTATGGAGGAACCGTAGAATACATTACTCTTACATATAAAGGGACATCATTAAATATCAACGATACTAAATAGGATAACGAACGTACCTATAATATACATTTGGGTTTGAGTAAGGAATACGAATATAAGAAGAAATAAGATATACATGTGTAGAAATGAATTAACCTAAATGTTAGTAATACATTTTCCAATTGGTTAGTAATTAGAATGAGTCATTGGTATGGTTCAGGTTATATCGAATGCAGTTTATGTTTCACGAATAAAATATCGATACTTATTACAGAGAACCATATAGATTATATACGAGTAGAAGTTTAATAAAATATAGAAAATAATATATACAGTAAATAATAATGACTTTTAGTAGGATATCAGTTAGATCATGTGAAAGTTATTAACATTTAGTATGTATGTGAATAACAATACATATCAAGGTACAAGAGTCTCTAATATTTAATTATAAATGGGGAGGATTAAATAATAAGAATTTGTATGTAAAAATATGATGGAAATGATACGTAATTTATATATATATATATATATATATATATATATGATTCGCCTTATACGTATACATATACGATAATTTACGAAACTATATAGTGTAATATATATATATATATATATATATATAATGAGGAAATATCTATAATATAGTAATATATATATAATTAAATCAATATAAAAATGTAAATAAATAAAACTAGAATAAATCAGAGAAACGAATATACTAGTTTTTAATATTATTTATAAATGAGTATTTTTGAAAATATAAAAAATAAATTTCAGTATAATTATACTATTGAGGAGATGACATATTAATAAGTAAAGTAGTATAAAATGAAACTATAGTTTACTTATCCTATAATAGATTTTATTGGATATATATATAATAAAATGTATGTATTATTATTAAAAAATGTTAACAGATAGTGAATTATTAGTAATTAAAATATATCATTAATAATATAATAATTATATGAATACAAGTACAAATATTCATTATGTATGAATAAAATAAATAAAAACCAATATATATACAGGACAAATATTAAAATATATGAAGAAAATAAATTATGGAATGTAAAGAATGGAATAAATAATTCTATAAATAATATAAGCTATTGTTGACTTATCTTGAATTGATTTAATAGAAATTAAATATGAAATATAAAATAGAAAATACGACCGTTCAATAAGATAGACGGAACTCGAATGAATATATATGTTATATTTATTTGGTGGAGTCCTTTCATCCCATCCAGGAACTTACATGAAGTTTTCACTTATAACAATATATGGCTCTAATGTCCTCTAGCCGCTCTCATGTTAAGACATCCATGGTTTTAACGAGAGCCGATCATTTATTTATACACAATTATATAAGATCACTTCTAAATAATATTTTAAGACCCATTTTATAAAATTAATTAATGGTCCGGACGAGGGTCGAACCCGTGTCCTAATGCTTGTGTGTCTGACGCCTTAGCCACTGAGTCTCACAGACACACATATATATATATATATATATATATATATATATATATATATATATATATATTTGTTTGTGTGTATTTAGCCATATTTTTTAATTAAATATATGTTACTAACTCTAATCCATCATCTTGATTTTCGTTTGTATCCGTAGTAATATTACTTTCCATGTTATTATTCATATCACTGCAATTAAGTTATCAATTTATATAATAATAACATAAAATAGTATAAAATACATATTAAGCATTAAATAACGTATATCATTTTAATTTTCATAATATTTTAACATTTTGAAAATTGAGAAATAAATTATTAAATAGATTGGCCTTCTATGATTTATAATATTACTCTTATATTAATTTTTAATAATTACTTTAGAAAACTAGAATATATTAGGAGATATTTATATAGGTATCGAAATATTTAATGGATATTCTAGAATTGGAGAAATTGCATATATAATTTTTTCAAGAAATTGCATTATTAGCATAATAATTGTTGTTTACTATTTTATAATTTAGATGTAAAGTTATATATATATATATTTGTGTGTGTGTATTTAGCCATATTTTTTAATTAAATATATGTTACTAACTCTAATGTAACATCTTGATTTTCGTTTGTATCAGTAGTAATATTACTTTCCATATTAGTATTCATATCACTACAAGTAAGTTATCAGTTTATATCATAATAACATAAAATAGTATAATATATGCATATTATGCATTAAATAACATATATATATATATATATATATATATATATATATATATATATATATATATATATATATATATAATTTTAATTTTAAAATGATATCATTTTAATTTTCATAATATTTTAACATTTTAACATTTGAATATTGAGAAATAAATAAAGATATGCCATTGTCCCAAACTGTTTTATTATGTGATACTTTAAATAACATATGTCGATTGAATCTTGTCTAATCTATGGAGACTTCAACCTGGCTTGAATTTACTGGATTGCTGGTACCACATTGACCATAGCGGAAAAGTATATATATATATATATATATATATATATATATATATATACTATAAGTTTCTATCATACTGTTTAACTCAACTAATTAATTTTACTACTAGAAATTAAAATATTCTCGATTTAATCCTTACAAATAATACATTAATTATATCTAATATTTCACCTATAAGTGTTTTTGAATTTGATGTACATGTTAGTGGCCAGTTTGCTATTTACTCTGATTTAGTAATACGAGATAATTATTTAAATTCTGACAATCTTAATCAAAATAACTGTTAAATCCTACGACTTAACTATAAATAAAATGATATTACTTGTATTAAAACTCATATCTTGTCACTCGACTGGACTAATATACTATCCTCGTGCAATGACTATAATGAGCTAATCAACACCTTTATTAATATTACTAAGAATATCATCGAGTTTTACACCCCTACTATTAGAACTAACATTTATAAATATCCCTTATCAATTAAGAAACTAATAAAGAAGTGTAGAGTCTTATATAGAACCATATTTAATACAGATAATCATAATATTTGGAGATATAACCAATATTTACTATCAGATAAAATAGAGCAATATAATATTGATATTGAACACAAAATACTCTCATCAAATACAAAATCTTTATTTTATAATTATATAAACACCAAATTAAATAAAAAAATATCATACCTCCACTCAGAAATCGAGTCGATCATAATATCATTTATGCTAATGACTTTGATAAAAAGATTGTCTTTCTGAGCAATTTCATCTGTTTTTCTCAAGTTACACATTTCTTATGATCCCTTAATAATGAAAGATTCTATGTTTAACGATTTTCTTATATATCAAGAAAAAGTAAGGACATTTCTGTGAAAATTACCCACTACATTTATTTCATCACCCGATGGTTTACCCAAAGGTATGCTTAAGTTATTATATTATGAAATTTCTTATCAATTATCTATTGTTTTTGAACGTATTCTAGATGAAGGTCAATGCCCTACTATATGGAAGTTAGCTAATATTATTCCATTATTTAAAAAAGGTGATCATTCATTACCAATAAATTAACATCCAATCAGTTTATTGCCATCCACTCTCATTATTTTTGAAAAAATATTATCTTACTATCTAATATATTATTTAAGATCTAATAAACTATTATGTATGTAACAATATGGATTGTTATCCGGTATATCCACTGAACTACAACTTATAGAATTTCATAGAAATATAAATAGAACCACTAACCATTATTTTAATACTGATATTATATATATATATATATATATATATATATATATATATCGATATGGCTAAAGCTTTCGATAAAGTATATCATTCTAAACTTCTATTGAATATGTCTAAATTAGAGATTGGTGGTAATGTACTTAAGTAGTTTAGGTGTCGTAGTTAAGGTATCATGGTTTATTACTCAAGTTAAAAGAACTAAGGTAAAAGATGAATTGTATGGTTATATTCATGCAAGTTCAGGTGTTCCTCAAGGTTCCGTTATTAGACCTCTTCTATTTTTATATATATCAATGACCTCCCTTCTATATTTTCATCACAGTTAACATGCTCTATTTTTACCGATGCTATTATATCTCTATCCTATAGGAATACTACTGAACGAAATATCCTTCAATCAGGACTATCTGATCTCTATGATTGGACAGTCAAATGGAACCTTGAAATAGCATTTGAAAAATGTGTCAATATATGTCAATTGGCAAAGCTGGTATATCTTTGTACTCGCTAAATAATACCCTGATTCAAAAATACTATAATATTCGAGAAATGGTATTGTTTTTGATGATAATATTAAATTCAATATTCATATTAATATTCTATTTGGAATCCAGGCAAAGACTTTATTAGCCTAAACAAACTTATTGAAAAAGTCAACATAAATTTACTAATCGAATTTACTTCAGATGTAACTTTATTAAATCAACTTATGATACTAGATTGTGTTTTTTCAATTTAATAAATGTATCCCAACGCACATTAAGAGCTGACCTGATTCTGGTTTACAAGATACTGTACAATTTCGTGGATATTGATAAATCATCGGTATTCACAACTTATTATACAAGTAATCGTGGACTTCTAATCAAGATGCGCAAATACAAATGCATTAATAAAGCAACTATCAATTCTTTCAGCAACATAGTGCGTACGGCTTGTAATTCACTTCCTCTTTCTGTGGCTTCGGCTAAATCTATAATAATATTTATTACAAATACAGATACTCTTAATATTAATGGCAACTTTTATGCTCAATATGCATAAATGTAATGTTGTTATTTTTAAAATGTTATTGTTTTTCTAATTTTCGATTTGGTGTTGTACTTTATTTGGGTATTTGATCTTACCTGCTGTATAATCATTTGATATTTTAAGTGTGGAGAGATGCCAAAAACCAATATACAGGGACCGTCCATCTCTCATGATTTATGGGCATATATTCCTATATGGGTCTGAACAACCCGAAACATCTTCCCTGGTTATTTGATGATGTGTTCAGCTCATTTGATCAACATCCCAAATATTGCTTTTATTATTTGTTTACTTTCGGTGTGTGTAAATCACAATTATTTATATTTGTTTACTATTCTTTATATATTTCTATCATTATTATTTATTGTTACCACCGTTTTGAATATATTAAATAAACTATTATCTATATATCTATCTATATATATGAATTTATCATATATGAATGAAATCCGTTTATAGACATACAAAATACTATGTATATCATACGTCTATGGAGGATCAGTGAAAGCCTAGGCTGTATTTGGTCGATACCTCCAATATGTATATGTACAGATTACAATATTATTAAAAGTATATAATAATAATGATTCATGTCTTAGCATTCTTTGTAATATAATTAGTAAATGAAACAATAAAATAGAAGATACATATATATGTAACCATGGAATTCGTATAAGGAACAATGTGATTATTGGAACTTGGAATGTCCGTACTCTAAACGGATCTGGAAAATTGGCAGAAATAACTCATGAATTAAAAAGATATACTTGGCATATTATCGGTATAAGCGAAATGAGGTGGAAAGGAACTGGTGAAATGTCAACGTTTTAAGGACATAAAGTATGTTATAGTGGTATGGAAGATAAGCATGAACAAGGTATCGAAATTATCGTTCATGAAAATATTACCATATCAGTTATAGGATTTCAAGCCATTTCTAGCAGAATTCTAGTTCTTAGACTCAAAGCAACTCCTTTTAATGTCACAATTATTCAAGTTTACGCCCCGACCACAGAATATAGTGATCAAGAAATTGAGACTTTTTATGATAAAATTCAAAATGTTATACAAAATACGGCAAAGAAGGACATATTAATTGTGCAAGGTGATTGGAATTCTAAAGTTTGTGTAGATGCACACAAATTATGGGAAGGAACCTGTTGCATAAACTGCAACCCAATCACAAATGACAGAGGCCTACGACTGCTTGAATTTGCTAGTTAAAATGAACTAATAATTGCAAATACATATGGAAAGCATAAAGAATCACGGAGATGGACTTGGCATAGTCCTAATCACGCATATCATAATCAAATAGACTATATTCTAACTAAGAGAAGATTTCATTCAAGTGTCAATCTACATAAAATAAAAACATTCCCAGCCGCAGACGTAGGAAGCGACCATGATTTAGTGATGATGACATTCCGTTTGAAACTAAAAAGAGTTAAAAAAGATAAATTCAACAGGATTAAATTTGATTTAAACAAATTGAAATAACCATCTATTTTAGATCAATTCAATTCAATAATAGGTGGACAATTTAATTCATTGATCAACCTAAAAGACACTGCATTTTATGTGGATGAAATGACGATTAAATTTAATAAAGTTTTATATGAAACAGCTACTGAAACTATTGGTAAAGGAATAACTATTAAAAAATCACGGATGAATGAAAGATTGCTTGAATTATGTAATGAACGTCGTAAACTAAAGAAGTACATGAAAGTGAATAACTCAAGTACGGAGTATAGAATATGTAATAAAAAAGTCAGAAAAGAAATGAAAAAAGCCAAAGAGTAATGGATTGAAAACCAATGATCATATATTGAGGATAGCTTAGCTAAAAATAATAGCAAGAAAGATGTTAAAATTGTCAAAGAACTAACTTGTGAAAATAAAGGAGTAACAAGGTCTATTCAAGATTCAAATGATTCAAATCTAATTGTCTAATAAAAAATGAAGATATAATGAACAGATGGACAGAGTATTGCAAGGAACTATACAACCAACCATTAAAAGGAAATCCTAAAGTACTGGAAATAACAAATAATTACGAAGAATTATCATTGCCAATCCTGAAGAGTGAAATTAAAAAGGCAGTTAAGTCCTTGAAGAAGGGAAAATACCAGGCTACGATAATATACCAGGTGAATTAGTACAAGCAGGAAGTGGAAATGTAATAGAAATACTTACACTTATTTGTAACAGAATATGGACAACAGGAATTTGGCCAAAGGCTTTGACATAATCACTCATTATAACTATCCCAAAGAAAGGTTACCTGAAATTATGCAATAATTATCGAACTACCAGTCTCATAAGCCATCCAAGTAAAGTCCTGCTAAACGTTATATTAAACAGACTAAGACCTCAAGCAGAAAATATTATAGCAAAAGAACAAGCAGGTTTTCGTGTGGGTAAAAGTACAAGCTAACAGGTATTTAACCTAAGAATGTTATGTGAAAAATATACTCATCATCAACAGTATTTATATCATATATTCATAGACTTCAAGAAAGCATTTGATCGGGTATGGCATAAAGCACTATGGGCCACTATGAAGAACTATAATATAGATCATGATATTTGACGTGAAATTAAAGGTTTATATAATAATTCCATTAGCGCTGTATATAAATATGGAACGATTGGTAATTGGTTCAAGACAACTGTTGTGTAAGACAAGGATGTTTGCTATCTCCCACCCTGTTCAACCTATTTCTAGAAAAAATAATGACTGATGCTCTAGATGGTCATGTTGGTTGTGTGAGTATAGGAGGCAGACCAATAACAAATCTCAGATTCGCAGACGATATTGATGGTATTGCAGGCAGCGAGGAGGAACTGCGACAATTAGTAGAGAGATTAGTGAAGACATCTGACGACTATGGTATGGAAATTAATGTTGGCAAAACTAGAACAATGACAAACCATCCAAAAGGAATTATTAACCCCATACAAGTGAAAAATGAAGAGGTGGAGGAAGTTCAGAAATTCATATATTTAGGAGCAACTATAAGCGAAGACGGTTCTAAACCTGAAATTATACGCAGAATTGCACAAGCTACAGCTATATTAATAAAGCTAAAAATAATATGGAAAGACAAGAATATTACCTTAAAATTATAAATTCGGCTAATGCGCACTTTAGTACTGTCACATTTCTTTATGCATGCGAAAGCTGGACGTTAATAGCAGATATACAGAGAAGAATCCAAGCGATGGAAATGAGGTGTTTCAGGAGACTACTGAACATAAACTACATAGATCACATTACCAATGAGAAAGCATAAAGAAGAATAAGACTGGAAAACGGCCAATATGAAGAGTTGCTATCTACTGTTAAGAAGAGAAAGCTGAAATGGTTCGGTCAATTGACAAGAGCATCGGGATTATCAAAAACAATAATGCAGGGCACAGTAAGAGGAGGACGCAAACGTGGTGGTCAGCGGAAGCGGTGGGAACATAATATATCAGAGTGGACGAACTTGAGTTCCGCCGAAACCCTGAGGCTAGCCGGCGACCGAAGTAGATGGCGGAAAGTGGTTTCAAAAGCAATGATGGCGCCCCTACGACCTCTCGAGGTCATGGGATAGGTAATAAGGTAATAATAATATATATATATATATATATATATATATATATATATATAAATGAATACAAATAATAAAACACTGTTCATTAACATAAGTTATCATCATATTTCAATCCATTACATTAAAGTAAATAATAAAATAAGATAATAAAAAAATTGTATAATATTAAAATGTATTAAAATATATATTAATAAAATATGTAACTTTATAATATTGTAATATTGTGAACTTTTAATAAAAATAGTAAATTATTATAAAAATGTGTAAAATAAAAATATCTAAAAGTATGTTATAAAATTAAAACTACTAAACAAAAAATAATCATCTTTCAATAAGACGTGCAATGGTGCCACATTCCTGTCAAATTACATATGATTAATAATAATACCAATCATAATTTAAAAAAATATTTAAAACAATAAAAGAAACTAGATGTAAAACAAATATAAATATTAAAAAATAAATATAAAAATTTATAAAAAAAAACAAATATTTACTTATAAATGCATATTTTAATTTTTTTTTAGAATAAATACATTATTAGTAAAAGATTATTAAACATTAATTCATTATATAACTGTGGTCCTTTAAAAAATATTGTATTTTTAAATTTATTTGATTTCATAAGTGGTATATATATAGTATATTAGCAGTGTGCATATATTAATATAGTGAATCATTAAAATAGTGAATCATTATTGAACTTACATTTTTATTATAATTAATATTAAGATTAAGCAATCAATTTATAACTTTCCAATATTTCCGTTAGAATTAATATTTATAATTTTTTATAAAACATATGTTTATATACATAATATATGTATATTATTTCAAAATTAAATGGGTTTTACTATCTCTAATGTCTGATTTTCTATGTTATTTTCAGTAATATTACTATGCATTGTATCACTGAAATTAAAATGATTAAATAATATAATATAATATATTGTTATTTTTATTATATTTTTATTCTGGTGGAATATTTTCATCCCATATTGATATCCAGGAACTTAAATTAAGTTATTTCTTATAAATATATGCTCAGATATACCTTCGAATATTGAGTTAATGCATCAATGTTATAGTATACATATTTTTAATGTAAACCGATCATGTATGTATATATAATTGTATAAGATCACTTCTAAATATTATGGTAAGACCTATTTTAATGGTCTAGACGGGTATTTACCCACGAGCTAATACATGCGTCCATGACGCCCTGGCCTACTGACCATATATATGTAATTTATTATTTTAAATTATATTAAATATAATCACTCATTTAAATATATATTTATTATGGTTATACTGATGATTACGTTTATTTGGAATCAAATAAAGATTTATATTCATAACTAGTAAGTAGAAACATACATACATGATAAAAAGTATGTAAAACATTGTGAGATTATACTTATAATGTGATAGAAAATAAAACTAATTAGATAATAGGTATACCTATATAACTCTGTTATTGTTATTGTTATTGTTATTTTTATTTGGTGGAGTCCTTTCATCCCATCCAGGAACTTAGATGAAGTTTTCACTTATAACCATATATGGCTATAATGTCCCTTCGAAGCCGCTCTCATGTTAAGGCATCCATAGTTTTAACGAGAGCCGATCATTTAGTAATACACAATTAAATAAGATCACTTCTAAATAATATTTTAAGACCCATTTTATAAAATTAATTAATGGTCCGGACGAGGGTCGAACCGGTGTCCTACTGCGTGTGTGTCTGACGCCTTAGCCACTGAGTCACACATGCAATTAACTGTATATTTATATGTATATATATATATATATACCTAAGATGGGTAGTGAGAAACTCTATTAATATATGTCTCGGTCAGATATATGGAGATAATTGCATGGCGATGGTATTAGACAAGTAAATTCATCTTTCCATAATTTGAACTACGAACGCGAAATAAGATAATTTGAAAAGTTATAACAGTAGATTTATAGGAACTTATTGTAATTAAGGCATACGTGTAAGAAGTTATAGAATTATTCATTGACTTATATGATATATATAGAGATACGATACGTTTATATATAAGGGGGCCATTTGTGATTAATAAGAATTATTCAAATTGCTAGTGAAGGTAAATTCGAATGGAACATGTAATAACAATATAATATCAATTAAATTTATTGAACATCTATACAATCGTATACTTATTATAGAGGGTCAAAGGATAAAAAGGGAAGTGATATCAATTGTATGAATGATAATCTATGCGAGAAAAAATAATTTCATTTACAAGGATATAATCACGATACTGGACGGGTTTATCAAATCAGAAAACTCATACAAATATGTCAGTTATAAATTTCGAGATATATAAATAAAAGAAAGAACATAGTCTAATAGATACCAAGTTTTAATTATAAATAAGGGAAATAAGTATGTGTATGTTTGCGATATTTTTTCAAATAAAATGTAGATGATTTTGCAAAACACATTGCTCTTGGCATTTTTATTATTACAATTATTAGCTCCATATTTACATTGGTTTTGTATATGACATATCATTATTATTCATATGTCAAGAATTGAGTGTACTATTCAATTTTGTTTGTAAAACCTATTGTGTTTTTAAAACCAAATCGAGGTTTATATATTAAATCATATTTATCAACAAAATATATCATTTTATTTTCATAATCTTTTAATTATCTTTGAAAAGTGAGATATCAAAGAAAGTAATCTATAATTTATAATATTACTCTTATCTATATTTTAAATAACCAGAATATATAGAAATACAGATTATAGTAGGAAATATTCATTTGTATATATAAAGATTTATTAGATATTATAGAATGTATGTACTTACATAGAGCATATATATAGTTATTTTTCAAGATCTCTATATTTATATTTTTTTGAATGATTTGATTTTTTATGTTTACAATTTTAACTCTACTTATACTTTCTTTTGTATTATAGCCTAAAATAATATGTGTTATTATTTACAAATGTAAATTAAAATCTATATATATTAATTATATTTTCCAGTTATTTTCTTAAATTAAATAAAGTATTTTATATTATAATTAATAATAGCTATTAATAATAGCTAGGGTTAAGCGATTAATTGATAATTTTCAACATATATTTTTTAAACAATATTTTTAATATATTCTTTAAAATGTTTATATATATATATATATATATATATATATATATTAATGTAAATATGACATTAATTCAAATTAAATGGGTATTACTAACTCTAACTTCTCATTTTCTATGCTATTTTCAGTAATACTACTGTTAATTGTATCACTGAATTTAAAATAATTAATAAATTAAAAATTACATAAATATATACTATAATATATAATTAATATAATATATTTTTATTCTTTTATCTTGGTGGAGTCCTTTCATCTCATCCAGGAACTTATATAGATTTTTCACATATAACCATATGCCTATATATATATATATATATATATATATATATATATATATATATATATATACACATATACTTCTCCTACTAAATCCATATATAACTATATTAATAAATATGATAACTCTTTAAGAAAATAGCTTGAAGAAATTTGCCAATCTAGCTTGGATGATGACTCGTGGTGTCAGGCTATTCTTCCAATCCGTGAAGGTGGTCTAGGGATTATTTATGCATGCAACATAACTCCAGCAGCGTATCTATCTCCTGTAAGCCAAGCGATACCTTTTATTTAAAATTTATCAATTTCTTTAGACATAGATGGTATTTTGAAGGATTCAATTTCTAAGATTACATCTTTGGGTTGTTTAAATGCTAAGGAAATTCTAGATGAACGAATTGTCTTACAGAAGAAATTATGTACTCCTATTTATTTAAAAAGTAAAGGTAACCTACTCAACCGCTCCACTACTCGAAATAAAGCTAGGCTACTTTCGCTATCGGGAGATCATGCAGGTGCATGGTTACTAGCAGTCCCAAATTCCTCAATGGGACTGTGTTTTAATTCCACTGAATTTAGAGTACTCCTTAGACACAAGTTGGGCCTACCTCTCTATAGTATATCTCGTACATGTACAGCTTGCAACAAGGCACTACTTGATATTTATGGAGACCATAGTCTGATATGTGGATCTGGGAGCGAAAGAACTAATAGGCATAATTATGTACGAGATACTCTATACCATATAATGAATTCAGGAGGTTTATCCCCATCTTTAGAAACAGTTAATTTGATCCCAGGTACTATTCGAAGACCTGGAGATGTTTCAGTAACTAACTGGTCTTTAGGAAAATCAGCCGCCATCGATGTATCATTCACCTCACCGCTGCAGAACACTATTATTTTAAGTGCGGCAACTGAGGCTGGTTTTGCAGCTGATGAGCGTGAAAAATCTAAAGATGAGAAAAATTGTATAATTGCCATGATGCAGGTATTATTTTTCTCCCTTTCGTTGCTGAAACATTTGGTACTTGGGGTCAAATTGCTAAAGATATAATTAGCTATATTTCTAAACGATGGGCTGATAAGCATATGGAAAATAGAGATAAATCGCTAAACTGGATTTATCAAAAGCTTTATGTATCCATGCACCGAGGAAATGCCAATATGATTATTTCAAGAAGCCCGATAGTTGAATGTTATAGTTAATTTATTTTATTGTTTTTATTAGTTTTATTTTAATATTTTAATATTTTAATATTTTATTCATATTTTTATTCATATTTTTATTATTAGTTTGCGTTTATTATATTTTATTTAGATTGGCTCAATACGATGATGAAGAGTTCGAAAAATTCATTTTTAATATTCCATATATTTTTTATTTTTACACCCTTCTGAGTTATATATATATATATATATATAAAAAAAACATATATATATATATATATATATATATATATAATGTTCCTTTGAATAGGATGATCAAGGTATCCATTATTTTTAAGATATTAATTAATATTTACATATAAATTACATATATTGGAAAAGGAGTTTGAACCCGAATAAAACTTTAAATATAACTTTAAAAAATGACTGTAATTTATTATTTTAAAAGAATATTATAATTAATATGAAACTATAATTTATATATATATATATATATATATATATATATTTAATTTTTATTTTGTGCTTTCAATTAATCCCATCCACGAACTTAGATGAAATTATCACTTATAACCATATATCTCTAACGTCCCTTCGAATCCGCTCTCATGTTAAGGATCCATGCTTTTAACGAGACACGACCATTTATTTAAGCACTATTACATGAGATCACAATAAATTGTAAATATAAATATAATACCTATTTTAATGGTCCGGATGAGGATTGAACCCGTATTCTAATTCTTATATATCTAACACATTAGTCACATGATCCACACAGGCAGTTACATATATATATATTATTATTATTATTATTATTAAATAGTTTATTGACTAACAAAACATTATATGTTTATCGGCGTCATATATAATAAAATAAAAATAAACAAAAAATAATAGTAAAGAACGAAAACTAGAACAATACATAATAACGAGAACAATGATATTAAATGGAATTACAAATAAAGAAAATATTTATATAATTTACGTTTAAATAATGACTCAGATTTAGTTATACGTATATCAGTTGGTAACAAGTTCCAATATTTTGGTGCTGCAACAGCAAATGCTGCTTCAGCAAATCTCGTAGAAGTAATTGGTTGGTGTAGAACCATTGTGGATCCAGAGCGGCGAGGTCGGGAGTCGGAACGAATTGATATTAACGTAGCGAGATATTCGGGAATAGATCGGTAAATGGCTCTTTGCGTTATGCACAGGAGACGAAACTTGCATTGAGAATGAAACGGAAGCCAACCAAGAGAAATCATCAGAGATGTAATCGAAACATCCATACGACGTTTGAGCTTGTACAGTATTCTAACCGCACGACGTTGAATATTTTCAAATCTGTGCATTAAATAAAGTGGGAGAGTAGTATATAATGAGCAACAATAACGAAGTCTACTGAATACAAGGGAGTCGAGTAAACACTTCGTTAAGTTATAAGTAAGTTTATTACGTGTCTTTCTAATATTGTAAAGATAATAGTTAGCTATACGAATTACATTTGTTATTTGCAACGATACATTGAACTTGTTATCAAAGGTAATACCTAGTGTAGTCACTGATTCGGAAATAGGAAGGGAGCGTAAAAAAGGATATAGTTAAAGGGGAAGAGGATCTAGATAAAATAATGGTATTAGTTTTAGCCATATTTAATGATAATGAGTTAGTGGAGAACCATGTAATTAATTCATAAATAGTTAATTGAATAGATTCAGTGTTACATGATGGTGGGAAGGACGTATAAATTTGCAAATCATCTGCATAAAGATGATAATGTAGATGAGGATATTTAAGAAATATTGATCTAATAGGTAATATATAGATTATGAATAAAATGGGCCCGAGTACGGAGCCTTGCGGAACACCGTATGAGTTAGTAAATGGTTGTGATAAAGAAGAATTAATTTTAACAGAAGAAGTTCTATTTGAGACAAAGGACATGAACCAGTTGAGTACTTGACCATTAATTCCTATCTCACGCAGGCGATACGAAAGAATAGTAAGATTAAGAGAGTCAAAAGCGCACGATAAATCTAGTAGAATAAGATAACATGGGCATTTGGTGTCAAGAGATAAAAGAATGTCACTGAAAATAAGGTTGAGTGCAGTTTCTGTGCTGCGGTGTGGGAGATAAGCACTTTGAAAACAATCAGCAATATTGTTTGTAGTTATATAATGTATTAACTGGGTTGAAACAACTCGTTCTAAAGTCTTTGATATTGACGAGAGTTGGGATATTGGTCTATAGTTAGTTAAATTTGAGTGATCTAAAGTCGGTTTTTTAAGTAGTGGGGTAATATACGAGTGTTTCATCGATTGTGGAACAGTAGAAGTAATAAGAGATACATTGATAATATTAGTAATCAAACCAATTATATAGGGAGAAATGGAACGAAGTAAGACCAATGGAACAGGATCTAAAGGGGAGTGAGATTTGAGGGAAGTCACTAATGAAAGAACAAATGCCTGAGATGGAAGGGTAAAACAAGACC
Organism: Osedax fenrisi; assembly: GCA_964019155.1. Classification (NCBI taxonomy): domain Eukaryota; kingdom Metazoa; phylum Annelida; class Polychaeta; order Sabellida; family Siboglinidae; genus Osedax; species Osedax fenrisi. The sequence goes on along the minus strand of OZ025246.1, from coordinate 6,379,051 downwards.
AATGATTTGAAGAGGTAATGAAAGTAACATCAAATAGTGCAACATCAAATCTTGGGAGAGAATCGATAACATTAGATATCTTTCGTTGAAAGAAATTGGAAAAAGCAGTGCACAGATAGGAGTCAGAATGGTCAGGAAGACGTCTATTCTGATCTCGACCGATTAATTTAAATGAAAGTTGAAATGCTTGTTTGGAAGACATACCAAAGTTATTTAACTTATCAGTAAAGTAGGAGGATTTTAATGTGATAAGTTTAGTCCTATAGAGTGAACGGCATACTTTGAAAGATTTAAGATCAGATTCAAGGTTAGATACTTGATATCTATTTTGGAGTTTTCTAAGTGTTCGACGTAGGTTTACTAATTCATTGTTAAACCAAGGTGATTTGGAAAATGATCGATTAATGGATTTAATGACAGGAGCAAATATTTCAAGAGAATTTGAGATAGCAGCATTAAAATTGTCGTAAAGAGAGTCAAATACGAGCAACGACTGAGGATTATAAAGTCGTGAAAATATAGAATTTACAAATGAAGGAATGTTAATAGCAGATATCTTCCTAAAAGAACGCTCTGGTCGGGGAGAGGTAGATGGTGGTAATATCAACTCAAACGTAACTACAAAGTGATCAGAAATTAGAAAACTTTGAGAAGGAGATGAAACAATATCAGATGAAGATGGTGATATAACTAGATCAATGCAATTACCATTCGTATTAGTGGGAAAAAGTATATGTTGCGTGAGAGAGAACTCATTGATCAAACTTTTTAAAGATGATGCAGCAGGATAAGATCTATTATATTGTATGTTAAAATCGCCAAGAATTATAGTGTTATCTGAAGAGATCGATTCAAAAATAGATGTTAGATCAACTAAAAATTCAGTGATACTAGAAGAAGGAGGACGGTAAATTAGAACAAAATATATTGTACAAGAAGATGGAAACTTAAGATTGCAGATCATCATTTCACACGATGAGAAAGACGGAATGGTAGTGGAGACAAGTTTCAATTTAGATGAGTAAATTAATGCAAGACCACCACCACAACAAGGAATAGATCTATTAGCAATAGTTATATTATACCCTTGAGGTATTAGTTGTGATGATAGAGCAGTGTCTTTATCAGTCAGCCAGGTTTCTGTAATTGCCGTTATAAGACATTTTGAATCAATAATAGATTGAGCTATAATATCAACTTTATTACGAACAGATCTCGAATTAATTAATTGAAATAAATACTTATAATCATTATGATAACAAAGTCAATCAGAGGGAGAAGAGCCTTTTTTGTATTTCAGATAATGTTCATATGAATTTGACCATTGAAGGAATTCATTAACATCAGGGATATATGGTTTTGATTTCCAATCGATACCATATGTTTCCGAGTTACCTGTATTAATCAAATTACGAAGTTGATAAGAAAGACTGCGCATATTAAGTACACACTTAAATTTCGTCAGAGAAGATTTAGAAGCGTGGAAGTAAATACGTCCAATTTTCATTATATCACTGGCAATGAAAGGACGAATGAATAATGATTTGAAATCAGTTGGTTGAAGATCAGATCTGGAGTTAATTAAACTATCAATTATGCATGATGAAGATACTACTATATTAGCATAGTGAGAAATGAATGAGTAATCTGTAATGGTATTAGAATCGAGTTCTAGTTGTTTGAATAGTGATTTAATGTATGTAAGATTTCTATTGTCAGGTGAAATATGCTCAATAACAACCGAGGGTTGAGAAGAGCATGACAAAATGTTAGGAGTTGGTTTAGTAACGGTAGGTTTATGCGTCGGTAATGTTGATTTAACGATATCACTAAAAGATTTAGAGATAGTTTTATTTAATGTATCTGGAAGTGAGGATAAGGCGGATGAAATATTATTAAGAATAGTTGAAGTGTTTGACTTCATAGTGTGAGATGATTTTTTAAATGAAATTATTTCTGAATTCATTATGTCAAGTTTTTGATTAATATTTGTAGTAATATTAGTAAGGTAATCAAGTTTATCATCAACATATATATATATATATATATATATATATATATTAAATTAAATAGATATTACTAACTTTACTGTAATAACTTCATTTTCTTTTGTATTGTCAGTAATATTACTTTCCACATTAGTAATCTTATCACTAAAATTAAATACATTATATATTATAAATTCATATATATATATATATATATATATGTGCATTTATTTAGCCATATATTTAAATTAGATCGAAATTACTAACTTTACTGTAATTCCTTCATTTTCTTTTGTATTATCAGTAATATTATTTTCCACATTAGTACTATTTTCACTAACATTAAATACATTAGATATTAGCAATTTATTTATACATATATATATATATATATATACATGTATATATTTATTTGGCCATATGTTCAATTTATATAGATTTTACTAACTTTACTGTAATAACTTCGCTTTCCTTTGTATTTTCAGTACTACTACTGTCCATATTAGATTTCTTATCACTTAAATTAAATATATTAGTATATTATCAATTTATATATACATATATATAAATCTATATATGTATTTGGCTATATGTTCAATTTATATATATTTTACTAACTTTACTGTAATAACTTCGCTTTCTTTTGTATTTTCAGTATTACTACTGTCCATATTAGATTTGTTATCACTTAAATTAAATATATTAGTATATTATCAATATATATATATATATATATATATATATATATATATATATATATATATATATGTTATAGAGTGGCTCTTGTAAATGTGGTAGACTATCACACGCACTTAGTTTTATACATATAATTGTACATAAATAGCACGCAACGTTCGCGCATTCCCAGATCCAGGCTATCGATAATTAAAGCTAATTAAAATTAATCCCCTGACTCCATTACTCCACTCCTAAAACAACTACACTGGGTGCCAGTCTCCTAGTGTATAAAGTACAAACTCTCCCTGACCATCCACAAAGTTATTCACCACAATTCCCATGACTACCTTGCCTCCCTCCTACATATACAAACACCAATTACTACACTCCAGACCCGTTTCTCTAACACCTTTATCCTTACCACTCCCCATTTATACAAACTCCATTCTTCAAATATACGCTCCTTTGCCCTCTCTGCCCCCTTACCCCTTACCCTTACCCATACCCAAACATCTACGAATAAACTCATCAACTCCCTCCTTTAAACGCCACCTCAAGACTCATTACTTCTCACTTGCCTTCCCTCCCACTCAATAATTTCCCTCCCACGGACGGCCGATTGCTTACGCACTTGCAGTCCTTAAACTAAAAAAAGTAAAGTAAGTAAAGTATATATATATATAATGTTATTGTTATTGTTATTTGTATTAGGTGGAATTTTTTCATCCCATCAAAGAACCAAGATAAATTTTCACTTATAACTACTTATATTTGGCTCTAATTTCCTTTCGAAGCCACTCACATGTTAGGCATACATGGTTTTAACTATAGCTATCATTTATTTATACACACTTATATCATTTCTAAATAATATGTTAAGACTAGTAATTTAAATTTTGCCCAAATTTCATTATCTCGAGACTCTCGAGATAATGAAAGTTTATAATAAATATTATATTAAACCCGACAAATTGACTTTTTTTCAAATAAAATGATTTTATGTCATGTAAAATCATCAGCTACCCTTTTTTTGAAATTTTTTTTGAAATTTTTGGAAATTAGTTGGAATTTTTTTTAAATTAAAAAATTTTTTTTTTGATATATTTTCAATTTTATTTGAAATATTTTTTTATTTTTTTGAAATATTTGTAAAAAATGTTTAATGTATTGTTAAACATTTTCATGAAATATTAAAAAAAAAATTTTAATATTTAAAAAATTGTGTTTAATAATATTTTTTAATAGTATCGATAAAACTTATTTATTTCTATAATAAACGTAATATTTTAGTTTTTGTTCATTTTTATTAAAACAAAAGTAATGATCAAAAATGTATATATTTTAATATTCATGGAATAATTAAATACTTATTTTCATATTAATTGGTACATTGAGATATTACTATTTACATATACTTAATAGGCGACCGTGTATATTTAGTTTTGGTAATATTTAGTTTACTTATGTTATTAGTGGTATCCATTATAGTAATTTATTATACATTAATTATATTTATATACAATTTTAAATATTATTTTTATTTTACACAAATACCCGAAATTAATTTACTAAAACCCGGAACCGATCCTAGACAACTTTTTCAAAACCCAATCTCATTACATTATGTTAGAACCCGGAATTGGAACCCGAAACCGAGTCCGGGTTAAATTACTAGTCATGACCCATTTTATAAAATTAATTAATGTTCCGGACGAAGCTCGAACCTGCTTGAGTGTCTGACGCATTAGCCAACTGAACCACACAAGCAGTATAATACATACAGTTATATATATATATATATATATATATATATATGTGTGTATTTATTTAGCCATATGTTCGAATTAAATAGATTTTACTAACTTTACTGTCATAACTTTATTTTCTTTTGTATATTCAATAATATAACTTCCCATATTAATAATAGAATCACTAAAATGAAATAAATTAGTGTATTATCAATTTTTATATATATATATATATGTGTGTGTGTGCATTTATTTGGCAATATATTTTAATTAATTTTAAATAGATTTTACTAACTTTACTGTAATAACTTCATTTTCTTTTGTATTTTCAATAATATAACTTCCCATATTAGTACTCTTATCACTACAAATAAATACATTAGATATTTAGATATACGATTTATATATATATATATAAATATACATTTATATGCGATTATATGATTAAATTATATATACTACATAATTATATTTAAAAATCGTGGAACATGATAGAATAAATGATAATTACAACTTATCTGTATATTTTAGATGCACATTTGTAAGTATTTAGTGCATATGTGAATACATACATTGATTTAATAGATATATTTTTTTGATATTTAATTGATATATATATTATATTAATCAAAGAATATAATATATATATATATATATATATATATATATATATATATATATATATATATAGAGGGAGAATGACACCCTATAAAGCCCACGATGTATATTTGTGTATATGCTATGTAAATACCCATTTTGAATAATGCATATTTTTTAACGTAATTTTAATATGATAACTAGTGTATTAACATAATTATAATACTAAAATGTTATTTTAAAAAAATCATTATTATAGGATATACATTTTTTGCTGGGCTTCTACATATATTATACATTTACTTATGTATTTGTTGAGCTTTAAATACCCTGCAAACTTTGTACCACCATAAATGCCCATATTAATAAAATATATCGGTAACCAGTCACTTCGTCCGCTATTTTTTTGATTATATACCTACAATGTAGGTCCTACATTGATACATAGAGAATTAATTTATTGGACGAGGTGGATTTTTGATTTGGTACATAGTGATTTTCGGACGAAGTTAATAGTATTCTAATAGTATATTTAGTAAAATAAAATAGCCAAGTTTTAATTATATAATTTTATTACTCTTCTTTATTACTCTTCCTATAATAATTTACTAATTTTTTGTTCTTGTATAATCATTATGATTATAATATATGATTGTCATTATAAAAATTATCATTAAAATCTTATTAAATAATAGTTATAATAATAAATTAATTTTACTTAATTTATTCAATATTATTCATATAATAATTATATAATTTATTAAATAATTGAATGGAAACCTAACTTTTAACACATTAAATATGCCTGGATAATACAGTGGATTAAATTCTGATTATTTTTGAATCCAATAATATATTCATTATATTGATATATTCAATATATTATTGAATTAATCAATTTAATTTATAATATTATTATAATAATTATATTATATAAATTAAATAATTTAATATAATTATTATAATAATAATTAATAATTATTATAATAATAATTAATAATTATTAATTAAATTATATAATTATATAAATTAAATAATTTAATATAATTATTATAATAATAATTAATAATTATTAATTAAATTATATAATTATAATAATTATTATATTTTATTACGTCTGGTGAAGCAACCCAGATTAACTTTAGTTTTAATAATTACTAACTATATAATATTAACAAATTAACTATATTATATAAATAAAATATAATATATGTAATACTTCAATACACGTATATCTAAGATCTAATTAGCTATATAATAAAAATAAGACTTAAGTCTAAAACCAATTGGTAGTCTAGAGGGTAGCATATTAATATTAATATTAACAATTGTCTAACGATCCAAAGGTCTTCGGTTCAATCCTAGCCTGAGGCAAATAATATAAATTTTTAATTAATATTATAATTATTATCAATTTTTATAATATATTACTATTTAAATTTAAAATGTAATCACTTTTTTGATAACATTATACAAAAGTTCACTATTATATTTATTATAGCATATTTAGTAAAATAAAGACTAAGTTTAATCATAGAATTTGATTACTCTTGTATAATATTTTATTAATTTTATGTATAATCATTATAATAATAAATGAATTTTACTATATTTATTAAATAGTATTAATGTAATTTAAATGAAACCAAACATATTAATACATTAAATATGCCTGGTTTAAATTCTTATTATAATGATACATAAGCTGGTATATTAAGGTTCTAGATTTATTTTTCTAATCAGATTACGATAATCTGTTATCTGACAGATAATATCTGAGAAATTTATAATATAAATTTTATTTGAATAAATTACTAATTATGTATATATTAATTCTTTATCATTAACATTCCCATATATATTTAATAATTTCCCAATTTATATGAATTAAATTATTATTATATATATATATAAAATATTAATTAATGAAAGTATTATGCATATTTAATTATTAATTAATACAAATATTGTATATACTGTATACATACGTTTAGAGAAACGTGTTTCTCTAAATCTATATGACTGTATATGATATGATGATGCATTCACATTCCAAATACATATATTACCATTACATGCTATTATATAACATAAAGGTAAAGATAATATTAATATTTTGTATAATTATACAATTAACAATTAATTGTATAGTGTTACATGGTAGTGTAGAATAAATGTATCTGTAACATTAAGGACCAGTTATATTATATTTATGAATAACTATTATATACTAATTATTTTATATAAATATATGTATATATATTGTATATTAAAAGTGAAGTCTGCAGAAATATCTATATATATATATATATATAATTATATACTATACACTGTATAGTATACAGTATAGTAGTGATCTATACTGTATAGTATATAATTATATATATATATATATATATATATTCATATTTACAAAATGTATACTCTTGTATATACATTCTATTATATAGTTATAGATAAAGGTATGTGCATACATAATATTATATATATATTTAAAGATAATATTATTCCATGGTGTTATTAACACATATATAAATAACAATATAGAGAATAATTATTTAAACAATGTTATGTAAGCAGTTTATTTACATTAATATTAGGGTCAACATTGTATGTGAGTGAGTAGTGTTGTAAATGGTTAAACAGATATTTCTGCAGACTTCACTTTTAATATAAAATATATATACATATATTTATATAAAATAATTAGTATATAATAGTGATCTAAAAATTCAAATCTTTGCTTGGCTTCAAAGACTTTCAAATCACTAAAAAAATGTTTGGAGACATCAAATATGACATCAAATATCTACCAAGTCATGGCTTCGAAGACTTTCAAATCACTAAAAAAATATTTGGAGACATCAAATCTCTACCAAATCATGGCTTCGAAGACTTTCAAATCATAAAACAATGTTTGTCATATAAACTATTGAATTTATTGATAGTAAAAACTTCCCATCATCTAATATACAGTTGATCCCCTTTACTTCTACAAACAAATCTAATGTGAGAGCACAGTAAAGCTAAACAAATTCCATTGAAGATTTCCTACATACCTACCTACTTTAGCTACATATCTACATGAATACCTACTTACCCACCTATATACCTACCTACTTACAAATCTAAGTATATTCATGACTACCTACCTACCCACCTACTTGCTTATATACATACCCTACCCAACAACCCACCTACCTATCTATCTACCTACTCACATATCTACCTATCCATCCACCCACCTAACTACCCACCCATACATATACCTACCTGACTACCTATCCACCCACCTACTTGCCTATATGCATACACTACCCTACCACCCACCTAACTATCTATCTACCTATCCACTCACCTTACTAACTACCCACCCATATATCTATCTACCTTCATGACTACCTACCAACCTACTTGCCTATATAACTACCCTATCACCCACCTACCTACCTCATATCTACCCACCTATCCATATGCCTACTTACATACATACCTGCCTGACTACCCACCTATCTACCTACCTTTATGTTATATAATAGCATGTAATGGTAATATATGTATTTGGACTGTGAATGCATCATCATATCATATACAGTCATATAGATTTAAAGAAACACGTTTCTCTAAACCTATGTATACAGTATATACAATATTTATATTAATTAATAATTAAATATGAATAGTAATTTCTATATATCTCAGATATTATCTGTCAGATAATGATTATCTGAGATAATCTGATTAGAAAAATAATCTAGAATCCTTAATAATATTAATATATTAATAATATACCAGCTTATGTATCATTGTGTTATAATCTATTGCTTCTAATTACATTTAAACGTACTTTCAGACACTATAGAGATTATCTGTTTCAAATAGTATTTGAGTATAATATTTGAATTACAATTAAACTTTTCTAACTTAACACTAATGTGTATATATCTGATTAGAAATTAAATGTATTAGAAAAATAAATCTAGTATCCATATAAGTTATATATGGCATATAACAGCTTACATATCATTTTGTTAACAAAAGATAATTATCTTATTATACTTTACTTACTTACTTTTTTCGTTTAAGGACTGCGCTGTGCGCGATCAATCGGCCGTCCGTGGGATAGATTATTGTGTTGGGGGGAAAGCAAGGGAAACGTAGTGTGTCTTTTGATGACGTTTAAAGGAGGAGGTTGATTTCATTGAACGAAGGTGGTGGGGTAGGGAATTCTAATGATAAGGGGCAGATAGGGAGAATGAGCGTATATTGGAGGAGTGGAGGTTGTGTATGTGTGGTGTAGTAAGGAGAAATGTGTTAGAGGACCGGGTATGGATTGGAGTAGTGGGTATATGTAGATGGAGAAGGGAGGCAAGGTAGTCAGGGGAGTTGTGATGTAGGCTTTGTGGATTGTCAGGGAAAGTTTGTATTTAATTCTGTAGGAGATTGGGAGCCAGTGTAGTTGTTTGAGGAGAGGTGTAATAGAGGAACGACGTGGAAGTAGATGGACGCAACGTACTACAGCATTTTGAAGACGTTGCAGTTTAATGAGTTTGTAGGAGGGAAGATTGAATAGTAGACTGAATTATAAACATATTATTATAATATGTTTATAATAATTATATATATTGCTGATAATTGCAATTAAACGGGCTTTCATAAAATATTTGATTAAATTATTTAATAAATACAAGATTAATTTTAGTTTTAATAATTACTAACTATATAATACTAACAAATTAACTATGTTATATAAATAAAATATAATATATGTAATACTTCAATACACGTATATCTAAGATCTAATTAGCTATATAATTAAAATAAGACTTGGTAGTCTAGAGGTTAGCATATTGTCTAATGATCCAAAGGTCTTAGGTTCAATCCTAGTCTGAGGCAAATAATATAAATTTGTAATTAATATTATAATTATTATCAATTTTTATAATATATTACTATTTAAATTTAAAATGTAATCACTTTTTTGATAAAATTATACAAAAGTTCACTATTATATTTATTATAGCATATTTAGTAAAATAAAGACCAAGTTTTATCATAGAATTTGATTATTCTTGTATAATATTTTATGTATAATTATTTAATAAGTTATTATAATCATTATAAATATTAGTAAAGAATAATTATAATATTAAATCAATTTTACTATATTTATTGAATAGTATTAATGTAATTTAAAGGAAACCAAACATATTAATACCCTTAAATACGGATTAATACATTAAATATGCATGGTTTAAATTTTTATTATTTTGATATTCAATAATATACTGAATTAATAAATTTAATTTATATAATAATTAATATAATTATAATACTTAATATATTTGATTACGTTTGTTGAATCAACCCAGATTAACTTTAGTTTTAATAATTATTAACTATATAATACTAACAAATTAACTATATTATATAAATAAAATATAATATATGTAATACTTCAATACAAGTATAACTAAGATATAATTATTATTATTATAAAAATAAGACTGGGTAGTCTAGAGGTTAGCATGTTAATCTACAGATTCAAAGGGTTTGAGTTCAATGCTAGACTGAGTCAGATAATATTATTTTTTAATTAATATTATAATTATTATCAATTTTTAGTGTATTACTGTTTAAATTTAAAATGTAATCACTCTTTTGATAAAATTATACAAAAGATCAATATTATATTTATTATAGCATATTTGTAAAATAAAGGCCAACTTTTAATCATAGAATTTGATTACTCTTGTATATTTTATGTATAATTATTATAATAATTGGAGAAATATATACAATTTGGTAGTACAAGAAATGTAATGGGCATAGAAGACTGCTCACTAAAATGTATCGCCAATGAAAGACAAACTTATTTAACTGATAAAATAAAATAATTAGTATACATTTTCGAACCTTTATTATGTAATAGAGTATAAATCTAGATCAGTTTTGACATATCTCAAATCAAGATACTTTGACAAAAAGCAACAGAAAGAAAAAGTTTGATTGAAGAATAGTTGGATGGAAGATATTCATGATTGGTTTGGATTATCAATTGTAGAATAGCTGGAAACGTTAACTAATGCGAATTGAATAAAGTGTACTCATAGATATATAATTTTAAACGACCTCATCATGGGAATAAGTAATATTACATTATTTACCTTGTTTATTAATACATAAATAATCCAATATTTTTACATAATAAATTGTATCTGATATTCGTATGTAATTTCAGTATCTATATTATTTGTTAAAACGCGTAGTAATTTAAATAAATATTCAATAATTTGGTGATATTATTCTTATAGTTACTTATATATGCCAATCTGTATATTACATCATATTATAGGAATTTATATCAAATTTAAATTCTATAAAGTTCTATTTACATTTTAATACATTTATAAGATATAATTATATTTACCTAATTAGAATACACCTATACACCCTTACTAGGTTTCTTATTAAGTATCTAGAATTTCTACTTTTCAATTTTAAAATATTTTTATGATTATTATCACGTTTATTATGAATATTAGGTACTATAACATTACAACTGTTACTTATATTAATATTTTATTTATTTAAAATATAAAAAAAAATCTATTTATTAATTAGTATAAGCACAAATATTTGCCATATACATATACAAAATAAATGTTAATTTAAAATTACAACGAAAGATTATGATAGTTTGAGTACATTATAATTATAATATACATTATTAGATTGTTAACTAATGAGAATATTTATATTTATTCATTCACTAAAATTAATATTATAATTATATATATAAAATATCAAAATACAATTTAAATAGAAGATGGGCAATATTTTGATAACATATATTCGATTTCAACTTTGCCTGTAAATATTAAATAAATAGATAAAAGGTTAATTAGTAAGGGAAAAGTTATAATGTTATTTTATTTGATAATAATCAGTTTAAATGTATGAATATATTAATGATTAAATATTTGTATAATTTATTTTATAAAAAAAACCTGGCATAATACGTTGTTTAAAAGACTTGCTATAGGATGATAATTTGTCAAATTCACCACGGCCCCACTTTATGGTGATATCTATTTTCAAATATGTAAAATAAAATAATTTGGTAAATTGTAATGAAGTAATTAACAATTATTAAAATAAATTAGTAATATCAACAACAACAAAATTGCAGATATATACAAATAGCAGTCTACACAATTATAATATGTACTTAGGTAATAATTATTATAATAGATTTAGTTATAAATATTAACAAATAATTAATTAAAAATATATAATTTACTATTAATATCAAGGATATCTTCTGGTAGTCAAATATCCATTACTACTACTACTACTACCACCACCTTACTACCACTACCAATACTACCAACACCTCCAATATTACTACTACTACTACCAACACCTCCTCTAATACTACTATTACTACTACTACTACTACCACCTCCTCTAATATTACTACTACTACTACTACTACTACTACTACTACTATTACTACTACTACTACTACTACTACTACTACTACTACTACTACTACTACTACTACTACTACTACTACTACTACTACTACTACTACTACTACTACTACTACTACTACTACTACTACTACTACTACTACTACTACTACTACTACTACTACTACTACTACTACTACTACTACTACTACTACTACTACTACTACTACTACTACTACTACTACTACTACTACTACTACTACTACTACTACTACTACTACTACTATTACTACTACTACTACTACTACTACTACTACTACTACTACTACTACTACTACTACTACTACTACTACTACTACTACTACTACAATACTACTACTACTACTACTACTACTACTACTACTACTACTACTACTACTACTACTACTACTACTACTACTACTACTACTACTACTACTACTACTACTACTATACAATTACATATTACTAATCTATTATACATTATATACACAAATACACTCTATAATAACTTTTAGTTTGTCCACTTTTTCTGGATGTCGTTCTTGACTCTACATTTTAAAAACATTTTAAAAATATGAAGATAATGATATGATAAAACTAATATAAATATATATAATATATATACAATATAGACAAAAACTCAGAAACATTTAATAATAAATATTACATATCTAATTAACTAACTATATTCATCAAGTGACTCTTCGTCTGCCATGTCATCAGTTGGTGTATCTAATAAATGATAATGATTATTATTTGTATTTTAATTTTATATAATTATAATTATAATTTGTTCTTAAAATTATGCTATCCTCTATATATATTTGACACCAGAAGATGCCACCCAATTACACCAACCCTTGATGCATAACACCCCCATAGGGGATGAAAACCCCGAGATATTCGGTCAGATTGGGTGTATTGTATTGATGAGTTGTAATCACTTTCAAGGCAATGATAATTCAAACTTTTTTTAATAGTCACGTATTTTAATTTTTATCAAGGCCAGACGTTACATGTAAAAGATAGGGAATTTATGGGTCTACTAGAATACCGATAAATTTTGATAATGTAAAAGAAATAAGTTCTTATTACGTAAATAAAATTCATTTATATTACCATTTGGCGCCTGAAATTCTCATATATCAAGTATACTTACTTTACTTTATTCCCTTGACTCAGGAATCGTAGCGGAAATCAATGAGCTGGCTGTCAAACAATGCCGTCGCCATTCGTTGCGGTCGTGTGGCTTTACCATTAAGTCGGACTGATTCAGCTTACTCCATTCTTTGATGTCATCAATCCATTTCCTTATCAAGTATAAGATAATAAAAAGTAGATCTGGTAAATTTGTACTGAACAAATAATAAAACATATTTGTTTATATGTTTTAAAAACTTAATTGCATCTGAAATTGTATAATATTATCAAATTTCATAATATTGTATTATCTATATACTCTGAAAATGTTATAAAGATTCATCGGAGGGAACAAAGCTATGGAGTTTTAGAAATAGGATAAAAATGGAAAAAAACAGTTTTGAGATATAGGCTTCTAAAGTATTATTTTTATTGTGTACTATATTATAAAAAATGGGTATACTAAAAAATGAATAATTTTTTGCAATCAGTATGAAATATCAATATTTTTACTATGTGAAGTAATATTATAAATCCTTAATACATTCCTAAATATTAAAATGTACTAATTATTTCAAATATTCCACATCAGTTTTTTTACAGGCATATGTTTATAATGCTTAATTGCAGTGATAATAGTTACTTTTGAATGATATAAAATACATCATTTTAAAAATAAATAATTATTGATAAAATAACTGTAATCAAATAATTGTATTGATAAAAAATATAAACATATAACAATGTAATTCCGGGCTTTAATATTCACAGTAATGCAATAAAATAATTACAATTACATTAATTTTATTAAAATTACCACCACTACTACTACTACTACTACTACTACTACTACTGCAACTATTACTAAAAATGCAAGTTTAAACATAGAATTTGATTGCCCTTGTATAATATTTTAATAATTGTATCTATTATGATTATAATAATGATAATTAAAATATTATTAAAGAATCATTATATTGCAAACTATATATATATTATAAACACAAATACAATTTTAGATCTTAAGGGGACTGTCACACAGTCCAATATAATAAAAAAAAATTGTATTTATTTTGTATTCCATAATATTAATAAATAGTTTTTTATAGTATCTGTATACATATTAGCCATGAATTCAATCTAGAAATATCATAAAAAGTAGTTTTTTAACTATGCTATTCAAAAATAAATGTATCAATATTTAATTGATTGTCCCTGACTATTGTATTTTATATTATAATATTTTATAACTTATAAATTGATGATTTAAAAAAAAAATAAAAGCCAGATTGTTTACATTGAATTATTCTATATCATTTTTTATATGAATACTATATCATGTGATATTAGTGTCCAATTAGAGAGAAGAATATCTGAAATAAAATTGTACATATCAATACTACCATATTTTATAAATATGGTATTATTTATACATAATATGTATAATAGTAGTTCTTACCAATTTACAAATAAATATATACATTTCATTAAATAACAATATTTATATTACTATAAAGATAATTGTATATATGTGAATTACTATGATAAATTGAAATAGATTATAATATCAATTGATTTTCATACTGTCAAACTTCAACTACTGTTTTCTCATAATTATTTCACTCTAGGTATGTGTGTATAAATGAGTTTTTCTCAAAAACTATTATGCATTATAATAATTTGTATGGCATTGTATAAATAACATATATATAAATAATCCTATAAGGGAATATTTTCTAAATTTGTATATGTATAATTGAAATTTGTATGCATATATATACATTTATTGAATAGAATACAATACAAATTAGCTAAATTCAATATATAGAATTCTGTGTGCATAGCTTTCCATAGACCCATTATTTGCTATCTATCTACATACAATGTAAGGCTGTATGTGACATGCCCTTAATAAAATATAAATAGATTTATTTGGAGTATATAGTTTATTATACATTATTTGATGGGTCTGATTAAAAATTATTTAAACATTAAAAAACAATGCATATAATAAACTAAATGTTAATTGTATTGTTAATGATTTCAATTATTATTATAAAAACAATTCAAATTATTTTAATTGTTATATAATAATTTATATTGTTAAAAATGAATAAATAAATTTTATAAAATATGTATAATAAAAATATCTTATTTGTATATAAATAATATTTAAAATGTTAATGTATAATAACAATATTATTTCTTTATTAATCATATTTATTTACTAATATTCAAAGTAATTATATATGAAAATACTATATGAAAATCTTTTTGTAATATATTTGGGTAACTTCCTAGATATTATAATTAGATATACTGCTATTGTATATAAAGTTTGTTCACCAATTTTAATGACAATCTGCCATTGTGTTTGTAATATTTGTATTGGTACATAATATTTTCAATAAAAATTCAAAGTCACTTACATTACTATAATGACTTGCAATTGATTTAAAAGTATGAAATAACTATTAAAATAATCAAATGATAAAATTAAAATTATACAGTATAGATAATATTATATAATAATTGTACCAAACCTAGTAAAAAATTAAGTTATATAATATTTTCATTTATTGACTAAATATAAATTTATTAAATAATTAGCTTATAAAATATAAAATGGAAATTACACAATTTTAGATTAATATATAAGTAATTTACTATATGAAAAATTCCAATTAAATTTTTATTAAAATTAGATATTTACAACTAATATTTAAATATTTTTCATATCAATTGACAAATTATAAAGAATATCACTGAATTATATTTGAATCAATATATCTAATTCAATGAATTCTTATTGTATTTAGATTTTTCATATGGTGAATACAAATATATTGCAGATTTATACAAATAGCAGTATACCCAATTTTAATGTCTATGGTAACTTAGGTAACAATGATTATACTAGATTGAGCTATAAATAATAACCAATTAATTCTATTAAATTTAATATTTAATATTAAACATTACATATCTAATTAACTAACTAGATTCCTCCAGTGACTCTTCGTCTTTCATGTCATCAGTTTGTGTATCTAATAAATGATGATTATTATTTGTATTTTAATTTTATATAATTATAATTTGTTCTTAAAATTATGCTATCCTCTATATTGGAAATATATAGGAAATTTTACTGTTGTTCTTGTACATTTTGTAAATATCACGGTTGTTCCTACACCCGATAATCACATTTAATAGTTATATACATATAAATAACGATTAATGTAATACCTAAGTTATAGATATGATACGCAGATATATAAAAATCTAATTGTGCGAGCTCTATAAAGGTAACCTGTGATCTCGTGCGGAGTATTTTAGGTTATTTTATTATGGTTTGGTGATGTCGTGCGCAATGTAAATTCTACTATTTATAAATTATTATTTAAATTAACATTGCTCACGAGATCACAGGTTTCCCTTTATTAATACAGAAAGTTTCGGTTCATAAATAATAGTACTTACATACATATAATATAATTTATTATAAATATATAATCTAGGAATATGTATTTAAATTATATTCATATATTAAATAAATATAAATATTTATTTCTAAAATATATATTTATAATATATTATATTATAGTAATAATTGTGAACATATACAATTTATACGCAATTTTTCGATATATTTTAAACCGAAATTGTCGTTATTTAGAGAGTTCAAGCGATTATATGTTTTAATCTCTGCGGCTATAACTTAGTTATTATATTAATCACTATTACATATATTTATTTATATTAGTAGTATACATTTAATTTAGTTTAAATATTAAAGGTGATTATAAAATATAATATTACTAAATATGATATATGATATAAGTTATTTTGTATAACTTTCAGGAATAAGACTTATAATAGCAGATATTAAAACATATAATCGTGTGAAAACTATAATAGTGATTGTGGCTGATATAAATAGATTACAAAATTGTTTATAAATTGTATATGTTCATATTATCTATATTTTGATTGTAAACATATATATTAATAAATTTGCGACATAGTTCTCTAATAATTAAGTTATTCTGTTTGATAATTATATTATTAAATATATATATATATATATATATATAATATATATAATATATAATATATAATATATTATTGAATAAAATATATTCAATATAATATTGTAAAAATATAAAACACAGAATTATAGAATATATAATTATAAATATTATATTCGAATTTTTAATTAAATCGTATATTTAAATTCAAAATTGTATAGTAATTATTATCATTATTATAATTATAATTACAATTATAATTATGTATGTATTAATAATAATTATGAATATATAAATGTATACGCAATTACGCAATATATTTTCAAAATTATTTTGAACTGAAATTGTAGTTATTTAGAGAGATCGCAAGATTATGTTTTAAAATCTGGGGATATACATATGAAAGTTTTAAATTAAATATATATATTTTAAATTCAAAATTTTATACTTATTATAATAATAATAATTATATTAAATATAATATTTGTCAATATAATATTTAATAATTATTATTAAAATTCAATTTAAATTGTATTTTAAATTGACTTTTAATCTAATAAACATGATACAGTAGTTATTTAATTATGTATATATATATATTTATATAAATATACATGATATATTTAGTATACTAACATTATTCATAATGTAAGTAATTATGTCTTAATTTAATAATAACTAAAAAAAATTATTGAAATTTGTATTAAATATCCGTTAAATATAATTAGGTCATTGGGGTCAATAATTTATTAATGTTAACAAAGATTGTTAGCAAAATGTTTATAATATATAATACCTTGGATAAGGATATAATATATAAATATATATATATATATTAATTAAAAATATATATTTTAAAATATTTACTTTATGTTTATATTAAAATATACAAAATGTGCAGATTTATAAATAAAATTTCTGTAATTTTCATAAATATAATATATATCCATATATTTGACTAAAAAGTGACTTTTATACGTGGGCATTGAAAGTGGCGAAATTCCAAAAACGTATATAACGAAAATATATACGCCATATTTTAAAGTGTAATTTTAGTGACTATTTTATATAAAATAAAATGTATGTAATATATATATATATTGTTAAGTATGTCAATATTTATAAGATTGTGAAATTTCATAAAATGAAATCATATATTTAATGGTGTAATTATGCCGTGAAATAGAGATGCCCACGAATATTTCCATCTCTATTCGGTGGGCTCGAATAGTGGTTCTTAATGTACACGTGGCCATTAAAAGTGGTATTCCTATATCTATATATATATATATATATATATATATATATATATATATATATATATATAAAAAATAAAAAATATTAAATTACAAAATGTTATTTTATAAAGTGTATGTATACTTTTAATTAAATAACACATAATTGTTCTCTATTAATTCATAAACAAAATATGACCGATAAACATATATATATATATATATATATATATATATATATATATATATATATATATATATATATAATAATATTATCATTATTATTGTTTAATTAAAATAATAGTATAATATTAATGCATAATATATGGATGTATATTTCTTTGTCTATCAAATAGATTTTTTATTATCTGGTATTAGTTTATACAATCATGTATTTTCGACCAATACCATATATGGTTATATATATATTATATATATACATATTAAATATTATATATAATGTATATTAAAAACATTTTATATAAAATATTTTCATAAATTTAATGATATATAATTTTATTTATTTATTTTATAAAACTTAAATTATAGATTATAATAATTAATAACAATATGAAATGTCGTCTTTATTTATATTTTCAAATATCAATATTTTCAAAATACATATAGCTGTTAATTTTACTTACTTTAATTTACTTCCTTGGTTATCTTTATTATTTAAATTAATAGTTGTAACCGTTTTATTTCTGTAATTGGATATACATATAATATAATATAATATATATGAAATTTATTATATTAATTTATTTTATTAATCTATCGTATATATATATATATATATATATATATATATTTATTTAATAATATTGTTATAAACCCTGATATTTATATAGTAGAAATAGTTTGCGATTGGTAATATAAGCACAATAATGAATTATTCATAATAAATAATGTGATAACCATTTATATAATAACCATTTATATATAATATTACCAATTTCATATTCAAATGTGATCATTATTAGTAATAGTGACTTACTTACTGACTTAAATGCGTAGGATTATCGTCCCTTTGCTTTCCACATGAATACATAGTTTCCGAAGGCATCTCGTCGTTTGGCTCGTCTCTCTATATTTAAGAGTGGCTCACCGCACTGTTCCCTTATGCCATCAGACCATCTTTTTGGCGGGCGTCCTCTTGGTCTCTTTTTTTGAAATCTAGCTTGTAGCTGGAATGTAGTGTTGACGTATTCCTGACAACATGACCAAACCAGCGAAGTCTTCTTTTAAGAACGATGTCTTCTATCGTCTCGCTTATGTTTAGTTTCTTTCGTATCATGGTGTTTCTGAGTCTGTCAGACCTAGTAATACGGAGTATAGCTCTAAGGCATTTCATTTCAAACACTAGTAGCGCATCTATTTCTTTTCGTCTTGTAGTCCATGATTCTGAACCGTATGTGGCAATCGGCAGAATGAGTGTAGTCCATAAAGTCTAGTCTTAAGATGTATTGATACGTCTTTTGATGACCATATCGTTCTCAGTCGACCGAAAGCTTATGATGACATTGATATTCGGTGTTGAACATCTGAGGAGCAGTCTGGAACAAGACTACCCAGAAATTTGAACTTGGAAACTTTGGGAACAACGTTGTTGTCGATTTCAATTTCAGCATTGCTATCTGGTGTAATTATTGCGCATTTAAGAGGATTTATCTTCAAACCCCATTTTTGACAAGCTTGTTCAAGTTCCAATGTAGATAGTTGCAGTTTTTCGAATACAGCAGATATGAGTGTCGTATCGTCTGCGTATCTGATATCAACAGACATATTTTCGTTTAATTGAAAGTCACGGTTCAAACTTTTAACACCCTTCATTACATATTCCAGGAATATGTTGAATAAACTTGGTGACATAATACAGCCTTGTCTCACGCCAATATTAACTGGGAACCAATCAGATAGTTCTCCTCCAGCTATTATATAGCATTCCGTTTTATCATATATATTTTTTATTATTTCGACAAGTTTATTTGGGATACCTATCTTAAGCAGCATCTTCCAAAGTGCATCTCTCCAAATAGTGTCAAATGCTGCTTTAAAGTCAATAAAATGGAAATGGAGCGGTATTTGGTGCTCTTTTGCTTTCTCGATCAACTGCCTTATAATAAATATTGCATCCGTGGTTCCTCTACCAGGCCTAAAACCGAATTGAGAGTCACTCATTGATGATTCAATTATGTGCGAGCATCTGTTCATCAATATTTTGCAGAATATTTTACCTGGTATTGGTAATAGTGCAATGGCTCTATAGTTTGCGGCATTCAGTTTGTCACCTTTTTTGTGGATTGGTGTTATTATCATCTTAGACCAGTCATTTGGTGGATTCTCTGTCACAATTATTTTATTAAACAGGTTTGTTAATGTTTTAGTCATAATTTCACCTCCAGCTTTTATCAATTCAGAAGTTATTCCATCAACCCCAGGTGACTTTCTGTTGGATAGCTGTTTTATTGAGTACTTAACTTCTTGTTCAGTTATTGGCGGTATGTTTTCATTATTAACATCTACTGAGTCAAATTCTTGCAGAGCATTTTCGTCGTGTTTGAATTGTGTGTTTAGGTGTTTCTCAAAGTGAGTTTTCCAGATATGCAATACATCTTGCTTTTTCGTCTTTAGATTACCTTGGGAGTCTTTCATAGCACATATAGATCTGTATCTCTTTCCTTCTAGTTCACGAACTTGTTTGAATAGTTTATGTGTATTATTCTTTTTAAAATTGTCTTCCATTTCAGATATTTTGTCACTTAAATTATTATTCTTTTGTTTTTTTACTTCTGCTTTTACTCTTTTATTTAATTCTCTATAGTTATTTGTATACTCTTCATTAAACTGGTTTTGTAACATCATTATTTTAGCGCTTCTTCGTTTTGCACATAAGTCTTTTACCTCGTTTGAGAGACCGGGGATTTCGTTATGTCGTTTATGTCCGATTTCTTTTTCAGCTGTTGTATGTACGATTTTTTTGAATTTAATGTAAAATTCATCTGGAGTCATCTCATCGTCTAATAGGTTAGCAAATCCTTCTCCTATTATCGAAGCAAACTTTTTGGATGTTTCCTTGCTTTGCAGTTTATCGGTGTCATAACGTTTTAGTGGTTTTTTTGCTATATGTTTCATTTTTTTTGGTTTTTTCATAACTAAGTTTGCTATGACAAGTGAGTAATAATAGTTAGTAATAGTATAATATATAAAATATTAATGCTAAAATATAAAAAATATTAAATATATAATAACATTTAGTTAAAAAAATGTTATAATAAACAATTAAAATAAATAAAAATGTATTTATATATAAATATATATTAATATAATTTTAATAATATCATTATATTAATTGGTTTCAAATCTAATTTCAAACTATTATAATGGTAATGTCAATTTAGTATCTATAATAAATATTATACATAAATATATGTATATAAATATATATATATATATAAATATATACATATATATATATATATATATATATATATATATATATATATATACTTTAAAATATCAGGTATTTTAACAATCGTAGATATAAAAGGTGTTAGAAAAGAAGCAAGATTATATAATAATATATAAATATATATATATATATATATATATATATATATATATATATATATATA
Source organism: Osedax fenrisi (assembly GCA_964019155.1). NCBI lineage: Eukaryota > Metazoa > Annelida > Polychaeta > Sabellida > Siboglinidae > Osedax > Osedax fenrisi. Next base: position 6,356,506 of record OZ025246.1, on the reverse strand, counting down.
TATATATATATATATATATATATATATATTTGTAAGTATATATATATATATATATATATTTATATATTATTATATAATCTTGCTTCTTTTCTAACACCTTTTATATCTACTATTGTTAAAATACCTGATATTTTAAAGTATGCAGTAGTTTTACCTCTTCTTAAAAAGCATAATCTTGATAAAGAAATATTATCTAATTATAGACCCATATCACAATTACCATTTATTAGTAAAATTATGGAAAAAATTGTGGCTAAGCTATTCAATAATTATTTATTACATTTTAATATCTTAGATCCCAAACAGAGTGGTTTCAGAAAATTTCATAGTACAGAATCTACTTTACTTTCTATCACTGATGATATTTTATGGACTTTAGATAATAACAAAAATATACAATTGCTACTTCTCGATCTATCATCAGCATTTCATACAATTAAACATTATTTACTAATAGATCGTTTAAAAATGATCGGGATATCTGATACTGTTTTATTATGGTTACATCGTATCTGCAAAATAGATATTTTTATATACAAATCAACAATGAATATTCATCTAAAAAATTGCTCAGTCATGGTGTACCACAAGGTTCAGTACTTGGTCCTATATTATTTTCAATTTATCTGTTACCCTTGATTGACATTTTCAACCAGTTTCCTGATATTAATTATCATCTTTACGCGGATGATTTACAAATTTATACTGAACTTCCTTTACATGCTCTTCCTTCTGATAATTATTCTTTGTTGAATTGTTTAAACACTTTAAATACTTGGTTTTTACAAAATAATCTAATGTTAAATATGTCTAAAACTTCTCTTATTAATTTTTCTCGTGTTACTTCCATTTTTCCTCCAGTAAATGTTGATGGACAAATTATTTCGCCTACAAATTCTGTTAAAAATCTTGGTTTTGTTTTTGATAGTAAGCTAAATTTTATCGACCAGATCTCTAGTGTATGTCGATCATCTTTCTTCAATTTACACAAAATAAAAACAATTAGTAATTATGATCCTGATAACATTTTTAAGCTCCTTATTGAATCTACAGTACTATCTCGTATAGAGTACTGTAATTCTTTATATCACGGAATTCCTTTATTTTCTACAAATTGTTTAAATAGAGTTATACGGTCATCTGTACGCTTAATATATCGCATACAATTGTCTAATCATGCATGCACTTCTGATAAATTGTACTCTATGAAATGGTTATCAGCTAAACAGCATTCTATATATAAAATTATAATGATTGTATATAAATGCCTATATCTTAAATCACCTAAATATTTGAAAAATTTGATTTACCGCACTGAGTCGAGAACATCTAGGTCGTCTTTTAGTAAGGTACTTCAGTACCACAAGTTCAGGCTGGCTAGACATGGAAAAAGATGTTTTCGGCATTCGGCAGCCGTATTTTGGAATGGTCTACCTCGAGAATTAAGAATGGTTTCATCTTTAGAACGTTTCAATAGCAAAGTTAAAGATTTTATTATTGGTAATTTTTAATATTTGTATATTTTTGTTATATTTTTTATTTTTTTGTTCACGTTTATTATTCTATCAATCCTATTTTTTCTACTTATATACTATTTTATCGCTTATTTATTATTATTATTTTTGTTGTTGCTAAAACACAAATGAGAACACTCGTTATATTTGTGTCTAAATAAATCATCTATCTATCTATCTATCTATAGTATATTAAATTATATAAAGCGAGAGTTGCCATTGTTATATCTCTAGACCTTGCTATTACATATATATATATATATATATATATATATATATATATATATATATATATATATATATATATATATGTGTGTGTGTGTGTTTGTATGTGTGTAATTAATATTATAACATCATTTGAATTGTCAATTTATTAAATATAACTAAACCTTGTTTTTATAATATAGCCCAATGTAGCGATACCAAATAATAATAAAATACCTGTTTTAATATAAGATCAAATATAAATACATTATTGTAATACATATGTGTTAATATATATATATATATATATATATATATATATATATATATATATATATATATATAGAAATTCATATACTCATATATGAATAAAACTGACTGGGACTCACCCTCACACTCACACTCACTTATACCCACTGATATCCAAATCACAGATTGAACATACACACTTAATCAATTTAGAAAGTGCCTTAAGGATAACCCCCATCACCTACTGTAAATAATCAAGCATGACTTCCCCATAACTCACAGAAATGTCTCACTATATAACTTATTAATACAATATCATTATCAGCTAACATTGATCTAGTCAACCAATATATCAGTGACCACAACCATGACACACACTCAAATATATATATATATATGCGTATACCGAAACATTGCTTAACATACGTGATACCTGTAATCCAGCGGCCATATAAGGTCAAATCTACATACCAACTAGTCACACTAGAACACTCTCTCGCCGCAGTCACGGAGGAGGTATAGCATTATTGACTAAAATGAAATTATAATTACCTCCCAAAATGAACTATCGAGTGCTGACTTTGAAATCCTACTAACGACACTATTAATAAAACATTCTTTGATACAGGTCCCCTGACAACTCTCATAAACAAATCTTCATCGACTATACTGAGATTATATAAAACTATCAGGATACAAATTTTCTAATCCCTGGATATTTAAATTTTCACTTTGACTTTATTAGAAAATGTATTCATGACTTTCAAATACTATGCTCTGAACTTAACCTAAAATAACATGTGACCGTGCTTAATCATAGACTAGGGCACACTTTATAAATATATATATATAACTAAATCTAACTATATCCTTATACACTCACCACCATAATAACCGACACTGCTAACTGAAAATTTTTCTATGACATCACAACTATATCTATCCTTCAAAACATACACACCCTAGCTCTATCATCATAGGAAAATAAATAATATCGACAATATATAATTTAAAACTGATCTCTATAACTCAATACTACCTAAAAAATGACCCCTCGTCTCTATACACAACACTGTATATTGTACTTGATAAACATAAACCACTTATCTACTCATAAATATCTATACATACTAACTCTCCATGGTATAATTCTGATCTCTGTTCTATCAAAATACATACCCGAAAACTTGATAGGCCATACAGAAAAACCTTTACCTATCAGAACCACTCTAACTGTATTCTGGTACGTAATAGTTAGTGTTATAACATGTATCGGACGAAATCTGAATTATAGCTATCTAAAATCTCTGCTGCTGGAACTAACATTAAAACTCTCTACAAAATCACGGACAGATTTCTCGAACGATTAAATCAAACCCAACTCCCTGAAATACCCGATGAACTTCTCTGTAATACTTTTGTTGACTTATTTATTGAGAAAATCGAAACCATTTACAACAACCTTACTAACACTGCATCGACATCCAACTATAACTCCTTAACTACCAGTCATCATATATGTAACACTTCTAACCTCTTCAACCAACATCCTCCTCAATACCCCTCCTAGAAGACACACGTTACAAGTTTACCAAATTTGGAAAAAAAACTGTTCACAGTCATGCAATCATGCAGTCTTCGACACTCTAGATTCTAGAGTCTAGAACAATCTACAGAATTTAATAACACATATATCATCTACAAACTAATAAGAAAAAGACTAAATAAATATATCATTGACAACCCAGTTGTATAAACAACTTCTTCAGTCATATTAAAATTCTTTGTTTTACCTCGTATTTTCGTTTTCTCGTTTTTCTTTTTTTTCGTTCTCACCCTCAATAATATAATAATATTTGAGTGTATAAATAAATATATGTATAAATCTATTATCATCATCATATGCATTCAAATAAATAGTAATGGCATTCAAATCGTATTACTAACCATATAGTATGTATAGCCATGATTCAATATCATCTTCAGGTTCTATATCATTCACTATAATATTATATCCAAAATTCAGAAAGTTATGAATTATTATAAATTTATAATATTTCTATATATATATATATATATATATATATAGATATATATTCTAATATTACTAATTATAAAGAATAATATGATATATATGTAAATAGTTATAATATAAATAATAATAAAACCTGTTAATGTAAGTATGTAAATTGTATTAGTAAATGTATTTATAATTCTAGATGTAATTCGTATGAGATTAGATATATTATAAATAACAAAATTGACTGTTACATTTAAAATGGTAAAGATAATTTGAATGTGTAGAAATTGCCATATATTACTTATAAAAATAATTAAATTAAAAATAAAACTATAGTTTATAGATGACTAACCGGCGATAGGGATGAACATATTAAAAAAACAATTTATATTATAATTTATATTATGCTAATTATCGCAGTATTAGAAATAACATTAATTTTTTGGAATTTTTACTTTAATAAATATGGAATTATATGCTTAGTGGCAATATTTTTAACAGTAGATGATAGAGATTCTTTATATTTAATATGTGTAAAAAAATATATACTATTTAGATAAGATAAATAAATTCATATAGGAGATGTTGCGATATTTTATAAATCTAGTTTATGATCAGTAAGATATTGTATTTCAAAAATAGATGTCCAATATATGTATTTAAAAATTAATTCAAAAATTCCATTTAATATTGTATGAATTTATAGACTTCCAAATTATAATGTAAATTCTCAAGAAATATGTAAATTATTTGATATAACCCAAGCCATTTCTAATTCGTCTATAATTATAGGAGATTTTAATTGGAAATAATATACATTTCCTAATTACCCAAAAAGTTATGCATAATTTTAAATTCGATTATTAAACATTCTTTTTCACAATTAACAAATAAGACAACTCGTAACAATAATATAATTTATTTACTTTTTACCAATGAAAAAAAATGACTATATAATATAAATATCGGAGACTATTTCTTATTATACTATGGAATCTCTTCTAAGCAAGCATAACAATTATCTTTCATCTTAGTAAGTAAAATCCAGACCAATCATCTTCCTAATAAACTTGATTCAGTTCTTTGTTCCTTGTTTGCCAATTTCTTCCAACAACAATTTCTAGTATTATAAATGTACTTCCAAACATCAACTCGGTACGACTCAATCCCAATTTAACATCCAATCTGAATCATTGGTCATGTTTTACGCTTTCCACACATGCCTTTGTACTACCATTACTTACCTATCTCTCTGATGACATCCCTAAAAACGAATTCCACACTTTATCCAATTCCACTCAATCTACTTCGTTCAGTATTACCATCTTTTATTAGACTTATCACTGAAATAATTCATAGATCTCTAATATCATCTATTGTTCCACACTCCATGATATATTCATATATTATTCCGATTTAAAAAAAACTACTCTTGACCAATCTAATGTATCAAGTTATCGTCTAATATCTCAGTTATCATCAATATCTAAGACATTAGAACGAGTTATGTCCATTCAACTTATTAATTACATTACGTCAAATGTTATTGTTGATAAATTTAGTATCTAAACTGCCTTTACTTTAATCATTAATGATATTCTCATATCTTTTGATAATAAAGCCCCAAGCTATCTCGTACTACTTGACTTATCTAGTGCTTTTGATACCCTAGATCACAATATTATTTCCATTAGACATAATAAAATTGGTATATTCTGTTGAGTCCACAGTTGGTTTATGTCTTTTATGTCATCTAGAACATCTTCGGTGAACAGTAACTCCTCCTTGTGTTAACATACATGGTGTACCATAAGGCAATGTTATTGGACCTATATTGTTCATTATTTATATTCTTCGTATTAAATCAATTTTTCACAAATATCCCAATATTCACTATCATCTTTATGCTGATGATCTACATAAATATACGTCATTTCCTAGTTCTAGTGATTCTGATATAATTCACATGTTTAATTGTATTACTGATCTCACTGAATGGTTATCTCATAACTCTCTCTCCTTAAATATGACTAAAACTGACACTATCATATTTTCGAGAGCCAGTTCTCCACTATCAATCACTCATCCTTTTTTACTATATATACAAACTGAATATATAACTACCCTCGGTTTCACTCTAACCTCTCACCTAGACTACTCTCCACATATTAATAACATGATTGCACTGTCAACTATTTTCTATATAATATTAGAAAATCTCGTTATAAGATTACCTTCGCCATGACGAAATGTTTAATTCACTCGCTAGTATTCAACAGACTTATATATTGCTGTTCATTAGTATGTAATTTACCTGTTAACCTTATGTACAAACTTGATATTATTCAACGTCGTGCTATACGTTTATTATATAAACTAAACTTTGCTTCAATAGTTTCTATATCTGATTTATTGAGATCATTAGGCTGGCTTAAATTTAGATATATTTTTATACATAGGCTATTGTGTATTACACATATGGTTATACACCGTGGATTTCCTGAATCTCAATCCATTAATATTCAAAGTCCGAACAGATCCTGTCGGAAGTGCTACTTCATGGAATTGGTGCAACAATCTACATCGTTGGTATTCTCTGAATCTAATTTCTCGGTTATTGCTCCGAAAAGCTGGAATTCACTTCCTTGTGATATTCGTTGTGTTACATCAATTTCATTGTTTAAATATAAACTGTATGTCCATTTTAAGTCATTGTAATTCGTTTTATATTTATTTTTGTTTTTGTTTTTTATTATCTAATGACGCCTATAACCACACAGTGTTTTTGTAGTCAATAAACTATATATAAATAAATAAAAAAATTAATATAACAATAAAAGTATACACTATTATGTTACATTTAATGTAAAAATTGAAAAATACCGATACAAATATTTTAATATCAAATTTTTATTTTAATTATGCTAATATAAAATTTATTAAATATCATCTTTCTAGATTTAATTGGGCATATCTAAATTCAAATAATATCGATCAAAAAATAGAATATTTTAATAATGTTCTAAATACATAATTTATATCACATGTTCCTAATATAAATAATATAATAAAACCGGTACTGCCAAATATTGTATTGAAAATGATAAAGCAAGTAAAAATGTATTTCGATAATCAAACTAATTTACAATATAAATATAATTGGAAATAAGCAAACAAAGAGTTATCCAAAGGAGTATAATCTTTAAATTTTAAGAGATAGATTCATGCAATTAATTCAATAAATTACAGTTTTATAAATGTATGGAAAAAAAGACAAAATTAATTAAAATATAATTAATCAATAGTATTAACTTAAGAGAAATCATAGTATGTTCGGGTAATACTTTACATAAATAATAACTGGAAAATATGTATGAATAATAATTGTAACGGTTTTCGTTAAAATAGAAAGAATATTTGCTAAATATTTTATAGTTAAAAATAATAGTAACTTTGTGCCTATTATTATTGAACTAGTTTAAAATTTAATTATTATATTAAAATTAAAATATAGATTAATTTACTTAACTTTATTATATTTATTAGTAAGTTGACATTGTAATATCAAGTTGATATAAGAAAAATGTATAATCTCAGTAGTATTATAATCTTAAATTGTTATGGTTTATGCATTATTATTCATACAATTAAATATTATTATAATATTTTATAATTAAAAATGTTTAAAATTTAAAATAAATAATAATATAATGTATTATATATATATATATATATATATATATATATATATATATATATATATATATATATTGGTAATATGTTATATAATATATATACACTCTATTTAATTAAAATATTATAAAATAACTTTTAAATCCACTTTTAATAAAGTCATCCAATCTATAATTATTGCACAAATTAAGATCACATAGCTTTAATCTATTGCAAATCCTTTCATTATTCTCGTTATCTGTAGATATAATCAGTTGATTATGTGTCTATATACATATTTTAATTAATAATATATATATATACATATATATATATATATTTAGTAAGTGTTGTTCTAGTATATTGATAAGTAATCTTAGAATATGCAAATATTAGAATTTATAAATCAGTATTAATTTAGAGATTAATCATATAAATGAGATAATATATTATTTAATATATTGTTTTATTAGTTAGAGTTATTTAAAAAATAAATAACATATCATTAAGTATATATTTAATTATATATTAATTATATAATAATTATATATATATATATATATATATATATATTTAAAATATGCCTGTGTGAATCAGTTGCTAAGGCGTAAGACATATAAGTAGTAGGACACGGGTTCGAACCTCGTACGGTCCATTAATTAATTTTATAAAATGGATCTTAAAAAATCTTAGGTATCAAGGGTCTTAGAAATGATCTTATATTATTGTGTATAAATAAATGATCGGCTCTCGTTAAAACATGGAAGCCTTAACATGAGATCGGCTTCGAATGGACATTATAGCCATATATGGTTATACGTGAAAAACGTTATCTAAGTTCTGTGATGGGATGAAAGGACTCCACCAAATAAAAATAACAAAAATAACAACAATATATATATATATATTCTTTAAATAATTATTTAATTATAATTATCAATATGGATTTAAAAAATCTATAGCAGCATGTGAGGTTTTGATCAATTATATTGATTACTTAAATATCAATCATAAATTATTCATATCGAATGATTATATCATACTCAATATCGATTCATTTAAAAAGGCTTTAGATATTTAAATCATGAGATTATATTTAAACAAATTATATATATATATATATATATATATATATGGTTTAAGAAATATCACTTTATCACTATTAAAATGTAATTTGACAAATAGGTATCAATATGTAATCTATAATAATACCAATTCTAAAATATTTCCGATTAAATATAGTTACCAAAATGTTCAGTTTTGGCGATATTATTTTTAATGTACATATATTATTTACCAAATAGAACTAACAGTTTTAATCTGTGACTGGCTTTGCGGTAATAAGATGTTAAATAATTAAAGTTCAATTAATTAAAAGTACGACAAACACAATTATAGTATTCTATAGCACACGATTTAAAATTAAATTGAACATAAATCATATAGTCTTAAAATAATTAACTAATTTTAAATTCCAAAAATAAATATTTATATACTGTTATATTGTTTTCGTTGTACACGTCGTTCGGCAACGTACGTCGTACGCATTTCGTGGCTAGTATATCTTGCCTTATATGGCATACGAGCGACGGCCTACGTGCCATAGAAATGTCACCATATACGGTGAGCGCGCCACGTACTATTCTACGCACACTCCACGTGTATATAAAAGACCGTTGCACAAAGCATTGCACATCTATTAATAAATATACCTAAGCCTTGACGCTTTGTTTATTATACACAACTTTATAACATATATATTTGCTCTTTTTATGCTCTTTGGTTAAATAGAACATTATACGTAATACGTAATGCAATAACACTGTTAGGCATATAATACATAGATATACCAAGTGTGATAATACCGCACATCGTGCAGTATGCTGCAAAACATAATTCGTAGAAGTTAACGAAATATTAAACAAAAGCGACACAAAAAAGTACAGATCAAAATCGGTATATATATGAAAAATGTGATGATAAAGATCGATACATGAGTCAGTGTTACCGTAATACATTTCAAATAAATATCCCGAATATTCGTCCATCGCAAATTATACCGAAGGGACCGAATAGCATGAGAATACAGACAAGAGGGGGCGTGGATGCTACAATTGATACAGGTATATATGCCGAAGAAGAAGTTTATATACTATATCAACGGAACGTCGGATTAATGTCACGAGATGTTTCCGTAAAACTTGAAATAGTTAAGCAAGTAGGTGCAATAATTAGAAATATATTTCAAGGACTTGATCAAGAAAAATTCAACTCCGAGAAAACATTGAGCAATATTCATTCAACGTACCCATACTAGTACCAATACACCAGCTAGCTAAAGTTTGAAACGAACTCAACAAGATTATCAGAATAGGCTTTATCGAAGAAGTAATGGGACTACGGACTGGTATAGCATAATGGTGGTTGTCTTGAAAGGTAATTAAAAAATATGAATATATTCCGATATGAAAAAGCTGTCAAAAAAGAAAAAAAATATACATTATATGGCTACAGTAGAGATGAGGTTTAGCATGGGTGAGGGAAGGTATTCAGTAAACTGGTTACTATATCTGTATTCTGGTAAATACTTTTACATAAAACTAGCTGGAAGTGTACAATATTCTTAACACATTTGGGAAGATACTATTATAAGAAGCTCCCATTTGATCTAACGTCAGCGCATGAAATCGTTAGCAAAGAAATTACTAAAATAAAAGAGGATGCGAAGTAGTCCACGTAATCGATATCCTCGTGATGGGAAATAATATGAAAAGTACGAAGGAAACTTGAAAAAGTATTACGAATAATATAAGAATTGGGGATGACTTTACGTCGGTAGAATTTATGGAGTTTTCAAACACATAAATTCATCCCCTAAATACCCAAGAGAAAATGGCGTTGCAAAAAGAGTCGTCCAAATAGATTCTTTAGAAATTGGTAGACACGTATCTGAAATTACTCAGTGATATGAGTACACCATTCGTATTATCACTGTCAGCACTGCTAATGAATCGCAGAATATGCACTACCTTTCCTGACCTAACACATAGCCCTATCATGACTCACGATATGTTTATCGAAGACGTGAGAACCAAGACGGCGAAGGTAAAGATATACCACGATAATAGGTATACTCTCGCAAAACGGATCACGGAAGAACATGAGGAAGTGTATATACGATATTTAAAACGCAAAGGAATCATTCGAAATAGAGGAGCCGATGATGATGACTGAACTAGGAGTTATGTCGTTGAAACTTATAAAAAAAACGTAAATACATTATACCTATCGGTACTGGTACGAATATGTTACCAGGACCTGAATGGTAATTATACCACCTGGCCGCCTTATTGAATAAAAAGGACTTCAAATTTGTGTTAAGGTTTATTCATGTTGTTATTCGGTTATTGGTATTATTATTTTTGTGTCTCATAATAATTATATATATATTACTTAGTATTACCCTTATTTTAAAAAACTTAGTGTAGGGGTGTAATAATATAGATGTACTGCGTTTTACAATCAGTATAAACTAATAAGGTAAACTTATAGGCGTCACTTCTAAATCAAATCCTTATCAATAAATATTACCTCTAAACTATTCTATGATATGTTTTTAATATTTGTAAACAATTATTCATAAAATTAATCTTTAAATGACATACAAAGTGATTTATATAACTATTCATTATATATGATATATAATGTATTCATATATATTCAAATTCTGTTTTCTCTAAATAATGAATTCACTCTAACAGTACGTGTATAAAGGCTATTATTATAAAAAAACTATTATAGCTATATTATTAATTTGTATTGAATTATAAAATAACATATAGTTAGATATTCCAATAGAGATATTTTATTAATATTATTTTCTAATAATAGAAAAAAAAACAATTTATATAACAGGATAAATGACAATAAATAACAATTTAAAATGGTAATAATGATATATATATATATATATATAATACCTATTATAAATATATTTATATATGTGTATACGTATGTATATTATAAATATAATACAACAAAATAGATTGATTCAATGAATAGAATTACGTGAGCCATAATATTAATAGACCATATTATGCCTATATATTGACATGGTAAACTGTGAAATGGCGTATACGTTATCCCCTTAATGATTACAATAATACATTTACAAATTAATATATACAGGCAATCCATATACAATATTTGTTATACATTACACATATATATATATGATACATATAAGTTGTCATCTATAATATAATGTAATATGTAATTTACCAATTTTACAATTTTCATCTTTAGAAGAATCAAACTTAATTTCACAACCTCTTTCGACTGAAATCTATTGTTAAGTACATCAACAATTAAAAATATATTTATAATTCTATGTAATAATGATTATACAATATTTTTTACTACTCATATAATATACAACTCATTTATAATATAATATCTATAAGAGTACCCATTGTTTTCATATACAATTATTTTTAATGAAATTAAAAAAATATATAAATAAAATGTAATCAAATATATATATATATATATATATATAAATATATATATATATATTCTATTTAAGTATGTCATACAGGGAGAACACAATAATAACGTAATAATAAAATAACACTATATTTACGCAACATAACGTCCCTATACAAAGTAGATAGGTATATTACATTAGGGATACAACGAAACATAAATAACGAATTTAGAAATAGTAACTTGTTGTACTGGAATTGTAAAAGCCTAGAATATAGATAAGTGTTACTATAGTTACGCGAGATAATTGAAAGATCGAGAACATTTTGGGAACGAATATAAGTTAATAGTGTACGCGATTCAATTATATCAGATATATAGGTAGGATTGAATACATATATAGATTCAATGGTGATTGGATAAGGAATTTACAACTAAAGGGAGAATGGTTTCCATAGTAATCCATAGAATCCATTAGTAATATTTTATCAATTTTATTTAATAAATGCATTGAAAATGGTGTTTACCCTGATATACTTAAAACATCTAAAGTTATAATTTTATATAAAAAAGGAAATAAAAATGATTGCTCGAATTATAGGCCAATATCATTGACATCACAATTCTCAAAAATATTTGAAAAAATTTTAAAAGTAAGAATGTTTTCATTTTTAGATAAAAATTCTTTAATAAACAATTCTCAATTTGGATTTCAAAAATCTATATCAACATGTGATGCTTTGATAAATTATATCGATTACTTAAATATAAATTACAAATTATTCATATCCACAATATCGATTGATTTAAAAAAGGCTTTCGATACTATTAATCATGACATTTTATTAAATAAATTATATATATATGGTTTCAGAGGTATCACTTTGTCATTATTAAAAAGTTATTTGACAAACAGGTATCAATACGTAAGCTATAATAATACCAATTCTAAAATACTTCCGATTAAATGTGGTGTACCACAAGGTTCAGTTTTGGGACCAGTATTATTTTTAATGTACATAAATGATTTACCTAATATAACTAATAAATGCAATTTTACTCTTTTTGCTGACGACACAACTTTAACATTTAAGTCTCATAAGTTAAATGATCTAGAAAAAGAAATAAATTCTACTTTAGTTTTAATATGTGACTGGCTTTGTGGTAATAAGCTAGTTCTTAATATTGATAAAACAAAATTAATTTTATTCCATCACACAAGAGTTAAACATAAATTGAACATCAAAATAAATAATATAGCCATAAAACAATAAACTAATTTTAAATTCTTAGGCATTTTAATTGACGAAAATCGAAATTGGAAAATGCAAATAAATAATATTAAAAATAAACTTTACTATGGACTAGTTTACTACATAGATATAAATATAAATTTAATATTAATACTTTAGTTATGCTATATTTTTCTTTTTTTCATAGTCATATTAATTATTGTTCTATTATATTGGGAAGTACTTACCATAGCAATATAAAATGTATTCAAATTTTATAAAATAAATGTATGAGAGCAATATATAAACTTGATAACAAAACCAATATTGATTACATTTTTTTAAGACATAACATTCTTAAATTTAAAGATATAATAAATATATCCATTTATAAATATATGTTTAGAATATATAACAATCATTATTTGCATAGTTCAATTTGTAAGTTATTTACCTATAATTGCTCTTTATATACTTTTAGGTTAAATAGAACATTCTTAATACCAAAAATAAGATTTGATCATGATAAATTTAGTATTCGTTACAAAGGCGCATATTTATGGAATTCTTTAAATACAACCACATCATCTTTGACGAATTTGAATACTTTTACAATACATATTAAAAACATGCTTTTAAATAGTTATATGTAATCACTTACACCTTATCTGTATTGTTTGTTATCTTATTTACATGATCATCTTTTCTTCTTTTGTGCTCTTTTAAATTGTTCGTATTGTACATATTTTTATCTCTAGCCTTTGGTCTTTAGTTTTCTTTGATATTTATAGTTTAACTTATTTATTATTTTAGTATATTTTTACATTTTTTAATATTTTATTATATATTTTTATTATATTTTATTATTATTTTATTGTTATATACATGATGATTTCTTGGTATTGAGGGATATATTTAATTTTATTGTATTGCTTTTTTATGAGACAGAACACGAATGAACAATATAGAATTGTAAAATATTTATTTATATTTATTCATTTTGTATTTATTCATTTTGTATTAATTCTCTCATTACCAAGAGCAGGTTGGTATCTCGATAAGTTCAATAGCACTTCTATACCATACCTGGGTTTTTGATCTCGGTCATCAACTGAATCTGATATTATTATTATTATTATATAATGTTTTATAACTAATATATAAATTCTATAAATATAACATTTATATTTAGATAAGAAAACATATCTATTACTTTACTATATTAATTTTATATTAGCTGAATACATAATTTTATTATACTTTTATATAATAAAAAAATAAAATGTGTATAGTTACTTCAAATTATATATAATAATAAATATACATTTTATAAAAATAACATGTATATACTTATATATATTGTTAAGAAAATATAAAAATATTACTGTTTAATATTAATTTTATATTAGCTAAATGTATATTGTTATTAATTTATAATTTATTTGATTTATATATAATTTATTTATTGTTGACTTTTCATATTTATAAATACATATATATATATATATATATATATATATATATATATATATATATATATATATACATATATACATATATTTATATATTATTATATGTATAGTATAAATAAATACTTACAATTATGTTATTCGATTTTTTGTAAATTGTGTATTCCATACGCACGAAACATTGAATGTTAACACATTGAATTGTACCCGTATCTTGTGTTATCTTATTAAAACAGGAATTATCAATAGATCGTAATGCATTGATATTAACGTTAAATTTATTTGTACATTCAAAACACGAGTAACCTTCCCTATTTGATAAAATTGTATATTTTAAAATGGTATATATATATATATGCACTCAAATAATAAGTTATGCATAATACTATATAGTATTTTAGTTATTATATTGAAATACATAATGTACGCCATTTAAATAGTGTGTTATAACAACCCTATTAACGATGAACACATGTCTGCTATTAATATCAAATGTAGATATTTCATATTTGCACAATGTATTTCTACTGTAATAAATAATAACAATAGTAGTTAAATTAGCTAACTTTGTTTACGTAAACAAATACATTTTAATTTTAATTATTAAATTTACTTTTACTGCATTTTTATAAATTGTTATTTTAGTTTAATAACTGATGTTTGCAATAGTAACTAATTATTAGAATACATAGTTTGTCTTGGATTTATATTTGTACAATTAAATAATTTAAATATATATATATATATATATATATATATATATAATATATAATAATAATCATATTTTAGGCATTAGACTGGATGAACGAAAAAGCAGAGCTTATCAAGTCATTCTCCCAATGTGATTGTGGGGGAAAAAAATAATGTATACAATTAAAATAATATTAAATAAAATATTAAATTATAAAATAAAATTTCTATCCAGGATATCAGTAAAAAATAGGCATACAAAATCTACCTAGATTACTTTAAATCTATTGCCACTGAAAGTCGATAAAGGTATATCAACTTGGATTTTTTTGGTTTTCTATATCCGAATCCTTAAGGCACTTACTTTCGCCAAGAGTAAGAGAACGGGCAATAATTTCCCCCACACAATAATTGCATCCTTATCCCCGACACGAACCATTACCGGCCACAAAAATAATCAATACAAAGTACTCGTTAATATCTTATATTTAATATATAATATTTAAAATAAAAATGTAACTTCCTGAATATAAAATAATACTTAATGTTAAATACAATTTAAATAAAATATAATATGTAAGTAATTAAGTTATAAAAAATATGTACAATTAAAAACTAAATAAAAATAAAAATAAAATAAAATTGCAAAAAACTCCAAAATCATCCTCATCCTTTATTTAAAATAAATAATTAATAATATGTACCTACAAAAATATAAACCAATAAAACACTAATATTAAAATTGCTAATAAAAAAAAGCTATAAAAGCTATAAAACAATAAATATATAAAATAAATACTAATAATATAAGGTAGAAAATAAATAAATTAATATATCACATGATTATTATGTACATAATACAATAATTCAAAATAGGATATCTAAAATATACAATTAACATTAATAATACGATATCATAAATGATTTCAAAATTGTTATAAAATTATTCATTTCGTAATGTTTCTTATTTTTTTGTTGTAATCTGTTCCACAGCATTGGACAAGTATTCGATAAACAAAATGCTTTTACAAAGTACTTTTATTCTATGAAACAGATTTCCATTATAATATTTAGCCTTATACAATAATTGTAAATTATTAGGTAAAATATTATTCCTAGCCCGAAACATAAATTTTATATTATTCATTTTTACAATATCGTCGAATCTAAGAGAATTATAAATAGTATAGAAATGTGTATACATATATATATATATATATATATATATATATATATATATTGTTCTCATTTATCAAAGGTATACTAATAAAATATCACTATCTAATACGTCATAATCACTTACAGTTAATGATATTCATATGAAATTCTATGTAAATTCTAAGAATAAGTTTCAAAATTTAAATCGTTTTTCTTTATTTATTTATTCTAAAATATTATAAAACATTATTAATGTATATACTACAATTATTAATATATTTAACACAAGTTCGATATATTTAAAAAAGTAAATTGATCAATATGATCATATGATATTATATTTTGTTACTAACTAATTAAAATATTTATACGTCAATAAAAAATAAATACACGATTTTTTAAATAATTTTATTAAATCTATATATACTAAATAATTTGTATTCTACAAAAAAAAATTGCGAAGTTTGGATTATATTTATATTTAAAAACAAATAATTTATGATATCAAATTGCATAAATGTATATGTAAATATACTGAGTATTACATTTAATTTTGTAATAAATCATTTAAGTAGTACTCTTGATTTCGAATAACATTATCTAATAAATATTTATAATATATAAATCTATCATATTATATATATATATAAATAAATAAATAAATCAGATTTATTATTTCATGTTGTAAAGAAGCATGAAATAATGAAGAAGTTAATAAACAAATGTATTTGTTTTTGCGAGAACTTCCCCAATCATCATATTCTAGATAAGTTAGATTCTCATGAGTACAAAAATGTCAATAAATAAATAAATAAGATGTGAAGAATAAAAATATGTATCAATAAGTCAAGTTAAAAATAAATTATGTAATGAATAAAAATATGTATCAATAAGTCAAGTGTAAAAATAAAAGATGTAAAGTTATATAAAAAAAATCACAGAAACGAGTTTAATTTTGTATGCCGAACTATAAAAGGAATAGAATAGCTAAATAATATAAATGAAAAATATAAAAACTAAAACAAGTAAGATTAAGGTTTAATAAATAATACCAATAAACAAAAATTAAATTAGATAATCAATTATTTAATTGATTTTCATATTTTGATAAAGCTGTTTTTTTAATATTTTTTTTAAGTTTTTTATATAAATTTTAGTGAATAATAATTTATTTAGACATAAATTATTCCATGATTTAGGGCCTTTAAATGAGAATGATTTATGATGACGGCTTGATTTTATATAAGGTAATTTTAAATTATAAAAGTATTTTTGTATACATTGTTATATATTATAAATAATAATGATATTCTGCTTGAGCATTTCTTTAAATGTACATTGTGCATGAATACAATATTTGTATAAGTTATTAAATCTTTAAATTTTAATATATTAGAATATAAAAATAAATTATTAGTATTAGTCAAAATAAATATATTATTGACAATTTTAAAGATATTTTTATTTACAATTCGAACAACCTTTTTTTGTAAAAATAAGAGTTGAAATATATTGAAGGTTATTATTAAAATTATTTCCCCACATTTCTAAACAATACATGATATGAGGCAAAAACAAAGAATTGTAAAGCAGCTTTAAAATATATATTGGTAAATAGCTCAACTTTCTTAATATATATATAACATGTGATAATTTCAATTGTATTTTTTGATGTATTCTTTAAAATTTAAATTATTATCTAAAATAACTCCAAGAAAAGTATAACTTGATACTAAGCATATTTAAATTGAATTAATTGATATACTATTAATAATATTTGCATCTTTATGAGGTAGCACTTTTGTTTTATCAATATGTAATATTAATCTATTATTAGTGAACCATTCATGTAAATTTAAAATAACTAAATTTAAACTTTTGCACAGAGTCTTATTACTTGGTTCACTAATGCTAACGGATGTATCGTCAGCAAAAAATATAAGATTAACATTTATATTTAAATTATTTAAGGCCATATGAATATCATTTTTATATAAAATAAATAGTAATGGGCCCAAAATGGATCCCTGAGGTACCCCAAATTGATGATACTTATTCCAGAAAGTTCGTTATCTATTCTAGTTGATAATATTCGATCTTATAGATAGCTTTCAATTAAATGATTAATACTGCCTCTAAAACCATAATATTTTAATTTGTTTAATAGAATCTTATGATCTACAAGATCGAATGCTTTTTTTAGATCTAAAAATAATGAGGCTAATTTAATATTTCTTTCTAAGTTTGAATCAATACAATTATAGTGATCATAGAGTGCGTGCGAAGTTGAAGAATTTCTAATAAAACCATATTGTTTGTCATATAATAAATTATGTTTGTCAATAAAATGTAGAAATCTATATAATTTATTGTATGTTTGTATATATATATATATATTTAAATATATAGCAGTAATAATATATATAAATATAAATTACTGAAATAAAATTGAAATAAAATATTAAAATGTTTAAGATGACAGGTGATAATACTCACTAAAATAATAATATATTACTAATATATATATATAACTATTACGTGCATGCGCAATCGATCATTCCTTTATGTATAGGTAAACAAATGTTTTTTTGTATGTGTACGTTTTAAATTGTATAGTATGATATACTATTGTATATTAATGTTAGTTATTGTTAATTGTTTAGCGTGTAATTTCCATTAAGATATGTAGGGGGATTGCGTCTAATACGGGCCACTGCGATATCTCAGTAACTATTGTTCATATCAAAAAAAAAGTATACAAGATTTATTATGGGGGTATTATGGGGTATTATGTATGGTGTACGGATGGGTTCTGAACAGTCTAACCCTATACAATATACTTTGAAAATGGGTTGTTCAGGATCATCTGTCCATATACAGTATACAGTTGAGTATACTCAACTGATGCAATTACCTCCAAGTAGTCGTGAACAGCACGGCGGGTAACCCTGGTAAACGACCTCGACTGGCCGGCTAAACATTGCATGGGTATGACTGGCTTCTAACACAACTAGTCTAACATTTCTTATAGTAACAGAAATAAAACAGAGTCTTTTCTATCGAGCAGCAGCGATAGGAATAGTGGACGAGGCGGATGAGTTAGTAAGGACAACGGCAACTTCATATATACTCGAGGACGTTCTGGCAACCCCATTCACGGCTTCAACATTGCGCTGGAGAAAGCAACGGGAAACTACTCAAGTAAAACTCCCACGAAAACAAACATGACAGCACAAATAGAAGTAAATGCAATAAGGCTAGAAAAATAGCCCTCAGGTTGGACGTCCATTTTACATATATGATATATTATATATCATATATTATACATATATATATGTATAATATATGATATATAATATATCATATATGTAAAATACTGTCTAAATATACTGAACTCTCTAATACATTTATTCTAATAGGGGATTTGAATTTCCCTGGTATTAACTGGTATGGTGATTCTCTAATAACTAGTAACCCACTTCACTAAATATTCACGGATTTTGTTATATCTACCTCTCTAACCCAGTTTGTAACTAACAATACTAGAAAATATAATATCCTTGATCTGGTCTTATCTAATGATGACTGTATATTTAACCTCAGTATAGATACTCCTTTTAGCTACAATACTTCTACTAGTGATCATTTATCTATAACTGCTAATATTTTCAATATAAATGTTATTATAATGAAATCTAAGACTAATAGTAACTGTAATTTTAATTACCCACTATGTAATTTAAATATTGTTAAGCAAACTCTGAATAATTTAAGTTGGTCTAGTATTCTTAAGGTTGAAGATTCTACTGATGTATTACTAATAACATTTATTGAAATTGTAAAGACATTAATCAATGATAATTCCCCCCTATCAACTATACAGTCATTTAAATTTCCTAAATTCATCAAAAAACTTGATTCGAAATGTAAGAAATTATATAAAAATAAACATAAACCAAATATTAAAGCTAAATGGAGACTATATCAAATAAAGTTATCTGAAACCATATCGGATTACATCTATAACATTGAAGCTAGAGCACTATCTAACAATAACCTTAAATCATGTTATTCTTATGTTAATAGACAAATATCTACGCGTAGCAATATGCCTCCTCTAATGTCAAATAATAATACATTGTTAACCCTAGATCGAGATAAAGCTGAATGCTTATCTAAACAGTTTAAATCTGTATTTACTAAGGACAGCTATACATTTATTAGTAATTCATCCATAGTTTCTAATAATGTATTTAACACCTTCCCTATAAGCCCCGAGACTGTAAGAAAATATCTATGCCTCATGCCCAATAAGTATAGTATACCACCAGACGGACTACCAAAGGGTATCCTAAAATATTTATCATATGAGCTATGTATTCCTCTTTCCTTAATATTCAATCATTCACTATCTAACCAATACTGCCCAAATATGTGGAAACAGAGTATAATTACTCCCATATTTAAAAAAGGTGATACATCCTTACCATCGAACTATAGACCTATAAGTATTCTACCCTCCACATTAATTCTTTTTGAAAAGATTCTTTGTAGATACTTGGTTCACTTTCTCAGAGAAAACGGCTACATATCACAATGCCAATATGGATTTCTATCGGGAAAATCAACCACTCTGCAGTTGATCCAATACTATAGGAATCTAGCCCGAGTCATGGACAACAACTATACTTTGCATACTACATACATCGAATTCGCAAAGGCATTCGACACAGTATCACATGCTAAGCTATTATCTAAGATTGAAGCTCTAGGAATAACTGGTAATTTACTACACTGGATACAATCATATCTTCATAATAGACACCAGTGTGTTAAGGTTGGTATGAATGTATCTGATAATATTATGGTAACATCAGGGGTTCCGCAAGGTTCTTGTCTAGGACCAATTTTATTTATAATCTACATAAATGACCTTCCCAATATATTCTCACCTCAGATCATATGTACCCTTTTTGCTGACGATGCCAAACTTTCTCTTATCCATAAATATGAATTTGAAATGGACTATATGCATAATGCACTAACCAAATTAAATGATTGGTCAAAATTATCAGGTCTTAATTTAGCAATCCATAAATGCTCAATAATGTCTAGTAAGGGTAATGAAATATCCTCATACTCGATTAACGGTGTTCAATTAAACTATTCTAATACGTACATCGATCTAGGTGTAATTATCAAGCATAATCTATCTTTTAATGATCATATTGATAATATTATCCGTAAAGCATACAGAATGATTAATATAATCTTTCGAGTATTTAGATGTAACAAACATGTACCATTGACACTAGCATATATGAGTTATGTACGACCTGTCCTTGAATACGCATCCAGTCTCTGGAACCCATCCATTCCTTTCAGAACAAATGGTAATTCCACCAAACTCGAATTGGTTCAGAGACTATTTACTCGTAAGCTTTTCTTTAGGTGCAATTTAGGTTCATTAGAATACCCTGATAGATTACTATTTATAAAGCTAAAATCACTTTCTTCCCGTAGGCATGTTGCTGATATGGTGCTGACTTACAAAATAGTCAATGGTCTCGTTGATGTGGATGTAGATGATTTCTTGTGGACCTACACAAATCATCTTAGAGGGCCTTCGGTGAAAATTAAAAGAGATATCTCCAATAATAACCGATCACACAACTTCTTCAGCAATCGGGTCTCGGCTACATGGAACAATCTGCCTGCTCATCTAACCGTAATGAAGTATCTTCCATTATTTAAATCGGGTGTTTCTGCGATACTGTCTGGTAGTTGATGAACATGTTCATCCTACCTTGTACATTTATTTATATATTTTTATTTATTACCTTATTTACTGTTTGTCCTCGTGTGTTATGTTAGATCAGTGGGGTTGTGACGGGTGTCGGGGAGTAAGGATGCCAGCGTGGAATCTACTGGTCAAATTTTCCTCCCCACGGCATAGGAAATGATTCACCCTTTCCTAAAAGCTGAGATCTGTCGCGGCCTTGTTGGCATATCATTAGCATATACCAGCTAAGAAATGGCATATGTAAATCAATAATGTTAACATTTTTATTTTATTTCGTACTATTATTTTTATCTCCTGTTTTATGTCACATTGAATATCTATTTTCTATATTCAATAAATTATATTATTATTATTATTATTATATATATATATATATATATATATATATATATATATATATATATATATATGGATATAATATAAAAACATTACATTATTTAAATAAAATAAAATAAAATAGAAAATAAATATAAAATTAAAATTAAATGTATATTTTTGAAATGTTTCGAAAATAATTTTAAATTATAAATGTTAATTAATGAACTTGGAATATTATTCCAGTACTTTACAACACGGTTTGTTTATATATATATATATAATATATATGTATATAAATGTAATATTCGTTATAATATTGTAAATAAACCATTTTTTTGATATTACTTCATCCTTTACTGTTTTGCTAAGAAATTATAACGATAATTTAAATATGATTTATATATATATATATACAAATAAATATATACATTTGTATAAGTTATAAATACAATAAGAAGTATTAAGGCATTTTCACACGTAACATCTGGGTGCATATGTTTGTATATTATAGCCAGTCTGGGCAACAAACTTATCCATATTGGATTGCCAATGCAGAGTGTGAAAAGGGTAGGTATATAGTATATACTATATACTATTATATCCTTGGTATTATTTTACGAATGACTATATGTCATAGGTTAATAATTCTAGAAAATAGGTCATAATTCATTTGTAAATATAGAATTATCATATATGTAGATATAATTGGGCGTGCTTAATTTATAGTTTGATACCTATGTATTTATACCACAACAGGGTAACCTATAATCTTACCCTAACTGGGTAGTACCCCGTGGGTACCCACAGAGCGCGTATAAAGATGCCGTATAGAATAATATCTAAAAGTATTACATGAAAATATTTAGTGTATACATATTAATATATTATTAGTACATTTTTATAAATGTGATTTGTAATGGGTGTGTAATATTGTGATCTGCAAGGTTATACATAGTTATGTATACATAGTTATTTATACAGTTATATTAAAATGATAGATAACCAATACATATGTCTTAATAATATTATTAAAAGTTATACATTTAACTACCACCCAAGAAACAAGAATATGTGTATTAGGTTTAATGCGTTATAACAATGGGTATATGAAGTATACTGGAGTATATGGAATACATGGAGTATATTTACAACATGTATTTGTTATAGATGTATTTAGATGTTGTTAAACTTAATAAAACACAAGTAATTTTACGTTGCAAAAATAGGTGTAAAATAGTGTATTTACAATATGTATATGTTTAGGTATAATACATTGTTATTGAACCCACAACAAAAATTAATAATTAAATGATTTTAAAATCGGTATGACATAATCAATATAAAATGAATAATTGTAATGCGTTGTAAAAATAGGTATATAATAGTATTATCGCAACATGGTAAGTGTAGTACGTTGTTATTAAACCTAATAACAATATTATTAATTTGTAATTCATTGTCAAAATTGGTGTAAAATAGCGTGACTACAACATTGAACATGTTATAGCTGTACTACTTTTGTATTGTACAATATTGTATATATATATATATAGCAAACTAGTAATGCATAATAAATTGTAAAACATAGGTGTAAAAGAGTGTAAATACACAATTTATATATAAATATAATATATATATATATAAATATAAACATATATGTTATAGGTGTAATACGTTTTTATTAAACCCAGTACAAATAGTATTACTTTTTAATGCGTTGTAAAAATTAATTATAATAATAAATAAATAATATATATTTAATTAAATTCGTATTAATTACTATACTATTTTTTTATATTAATATGATTATTACATTAGTAGGTTACCTACTAATGTACATTATTTATCAATTATTATTTTAATTCTATATTTAAGTTAATATTCTGAATTTAATAAATAAGTCGCTGTTATTGAATTTAAATTTAAATTGTTGATATAATTGCATTTATAATAATAAACAGTGGGGTCTATTGTTTGATAAACGTTCGTAATACCGACACATTCTCAAATTACAGAGCCTCTAAAATACACGTGATAGAAATAAGTGTAGTAAAATAATATCCAATACAAATAACAGATATAAATAGATTTAATTATTATAATATTTATTATAATTTGTATACAAAACGCACGAAAATTATTTATTATTGAATTTAAGTTTAATATTCATAGTAAACTTATATTTAAACTTTATATGTATATATTAAATTTTAAAGTAACCATCTATGAATATTACTACATATAATAAATAAATAGTGTATTAGGTGGTATTAACGATGTTACAATGATACACACGAATTACGAATAATTTCACAATAAAAACAATATCTATTTTGATTGTCAATTATAAATCATATGATGTCGTTATTTATGGATTTTAGGGTGTTGCTAAAAGGAATATCATATGGGTCGCTATAATTAAGATATATTAGTTGTTACTTATTAAAATTAAATTATTTTTATAATTTTTAAAATATTTAATTTATCTACAATATTATGTATAGAAATATGTTTTCTTTTAAGTATTTTATATAAGTATTTGAAATGATTTATAATTTAAATAGTAAAATCAGAATATTTAATTTTTTCAAATGTATAATAGAATAATATATAATATATAATATATATATATATATATATATATATATATATATATATATATATATATATATATATATATATATATATATGTATAATAGAATATTTAGAAAATCATAATATTTATTAATATTTACTATTAATTTACTAATAATGTATGAATATATTTGTTTGTATATATGTTATAGTTACTGAGCCACGATAAGGAGTGGGCATTTGGAGGGTATCTGTAATGGGAGATTTTACTTTAATATTCATAGAAAGTCATTCGATAGCAATGATAATAAATAACAATTGTGGTAATTAAAGTAGATTATAATATTTAAAAATGAAGTTCATATCTTAGTATTGTATCCTTCACATAGTGTTTTGCATTTATCTAAACATTTATATTTGAGCTACTATCAGTATAATATAATTAATGGTTATATTGATTAAAGTTATATATTATATTATTATATAATATTACGAGAATAATTAGAGTATAGTAATATAATATTAAATACATATATATATATATATATATAATTAATTAAATTACATTATATATATATATATTAAAGTATAATATAGGGCAATTTAGAGACAATAATAACAATAATATGTATATGAAAATGTATTCTATTATAAATAATATCATCAATAAAACTTATAATAAATAGTAATTATTAATAGTATTCTACTAAATATATATATATATATATATATATATATATATATATATGCTTATAACATATTAGCATTATTATAATATTTATAAACCTTTCTCCTTTAGAATACAAGATATGAATCATGTATACAACCGGTACAATTAATAACAAAAGTAATAAATACTGTAATTTATATGAATTATTAAGTATATAATATATATTTAATTATATATATATAAGTTATATTTGTGTATAATTAGTTTAAAATAAAATAGATGATAATATAAAATATAAAATATAATATGTTGATGGGTAATACTTAATATTAGCAGGACTTACGGATATAATTAATTTATGTTTGATATTTATTTTTGTAAAGGTCATTTGTTAATATCCAGTATTTCTTAGAATCGTACTAGATGTATGTATATATATAGTAATATAAAAACGTCCTGTATGGCTCAGTGGCTAAGGCGTCAGACACACAAGCAGTATGAAAAGGGTTCGAGCCTCGTCCGGACCATTAATTAATTTAATAAAATGGGTCTTAACATATTATTTAGAAGTTATCTTATATAATTGTGTATAAATAAATGATCGGCTCTCGTTAAAACCATGGATGCCTTAACATGAGAGCGGCTTCGAAGGAAATTAGAGCCATATATGGTTATAAGTGAAAACGTCATCTAAGTTCCTGGATGGGATGAAAGGACTCAACCAAATAATAATAACAATAACAATAACAATAACAATATATATATATATATATATATATATATATATATAAATATAAAAACCTTCCTGTATGGTTCAGTATATATATATTTATATTATTTTATTTTAAAATGTTTTATTGACTACAAAATCACGTGGTGGTTATGAGCGTCATGAGGAGGAAACAAAAATAAAATAAATAAAGTACAATAAAAATGAAGGAAAATGGAGGTTAGGTTACAATGTTAATAGGAGAGTTTACATTTAAATATTGACAGTGATTTTAAATAACTCATTTTATATGGAATAGCATTCCAGTATTTTGGAGCTACCACATAGAAAGCAGATTCAGAATGGGCAGAGATAGTCGAGCGTTGCACAATTTTCTGCTAGCTCGACTAATGGTTTTAATACTGATCAAGTCTGCTAGGTACTCGGGAGATCTAAGATGTATAACCTTGTGGGTGATGCATAGTAGTATGTACCTGCAGAGATACCTAAACTTAAGCCAGCCGAGTGATCGCACTAGGGCCGATATTGATACTATTGAAGAGAACTTCAGTTTATATAGGGTGCGTATAGAACTTCGTTGGATCATCTCGAGTTTAAGCATAAGCTTTAGGGGTAGATTACATAAAAGTGAGCAGCAGTATACGATTCTACTGAAGACTAGCGAGTGTATTAGACTTTTAGTCATTGAAAAAGTCAATTTATTGCGTGATTTTCTAATATTATAAAGAAAATAGTTGGCATTGCGAATCATTATAGATATGTGGTCAGAGTAATCTAGGTGGGAGTTGATGGTGAAACCAATAGTTGTTAAGAATTGTGTGGAGGGAGGGATAGTAGTAAGGGGTTGGTGATGAATAGGGGTAGGTAGGTCTGGAGATAATTATGGTGTCAGTGTTGGTCATATTAAGTGATGTATATATATATATATATATATATATATATATACAGAAATATCAGGACACTGGTTCAAGTCCCATAGGACCAATACAATATATCTTAACATAATATTTAGAAGTTATCTTATATAATTACGTATACATAAATGATCGGCTCTCGTTAAAACCCTTACATGCCTTAATACGGGAGCGGTTTCGAAGGGATATTAGAGTCATGTGCATATGACATAATCATGGTTATAAGTGAAAACTTAATATAAGTTCCTGGGTGGGATGAAATGATTCCATCAAACAAAATATAACTATATAAGATATTATATATAAATTATATATATATATATATATATATATATATATATATATACATATATATATATATATATATATATATATATATATATATATAAATATATATATATATATATATATATATATATATATATATATATATATATATATATAACCATATAAGTTAATTATTGGTCTAGAGTACTATGCTTTGGTTCTATAATGTATTAATTATTAATTTAATTATAATAGTTTAAAAATATATTTTTAGATTTTTATTGAATTATATATTTTTATATACTTTTATAAATAGTTGATAATAAGTATATACATTATATATATAATCATAAATTTAAATCAATTAAAATATATACATATAAATATCCTAATAATGAAATCATATTCATGAAAATGAAAGTAATGTAAACATACATTTGTAAGGTTGCATACAATGTTGAGGTAGTATAAAATGTATACTTATATACATATTATTAATGCTCACGGACATTATTAGTATATATTAAGGACACTATTACATTTTCAACTCAATATATATATATATATATATATATGGGTAGGGGCGTCACAGGTTCAACAAAAGTGGGGGGGATATTTTCAAATAAAATGTATGACATTATTTATTTAAACATGGATCTTCTCCATTCGGATTGCATAATAAATTGACGCATTAAACTATCATCATCAACTTCATTCAATAGTTCTTTGTGAACATGACATAACAGTAGATTATTTAGTCGTTCGTTAGAAATAACTTCTTGTTATTGACCAGAAATATATTGCGTACCATCTCACATAACGCTATAGTGTCCATGTATATTTTTTAATATATTCTTTTTAATATTATTAGCATATATTGCTATAATTTCATTCTGTATTGTGGTGGAAATTAGAGATTTTCGATTTTCTGTATTAAACCATGCTTTGAGCTCAGGAATATCATTGCATATTAAAGCTATTAACTCTCTAACATTACCATCTAAGCAATATTTTGAGATGCTAAAAATGTAATGGATGTTAAAATATGTTTTAAAGCTATATTGTTTTTCTTCAATTGTGCATATTGTTGATTATATAACAATGGATTTATAGCTTTAATGTGGCATACTTCCGTGGCATGAATATGTAATGCAGACTTTGAGTTATCTGAAAAACGAGATATTGCTTTTTTCCAATTTAGATAACCTTTACTTATATATGCCAAATCAGTGCATTTAAATTTATTCCGTTGATTTTCGTTTAAACTAGAACACAGATGACAAGTCATTTTCTTAAAAGTGACTAGTTTTAAAAACTCTCCAATTTGAAATATTTTAAATATTTTACATACTTTTTTCGCATTTATAATAATAATACATCATTCTATAATATGTTTATCTTTTTTTTTATTATATACATGTTTTTTATAATAGTAGTAATTCAAACAAAAAATAAAAAAAATTAAGAAAAATAGAAATAAAATGTGTATTATTAGATTATATTTTTTATGAGACAATAGTATTATGTATTTAAATGTTATCTAA
This sequence comes from Osedax fenrisi, assembly GCA_964019155.1. Taxonomy (NCBI): domain Eukaryota; kingdom Metazoa; phylum Annelida; class Polychaeta; order Sabellida; family Siboglinidae; genus Osedax; species Osedax fenrisi. The sequence continues at coordinate 6,326,993 of OZ025246.1, read as the reverse complement.
ATATTCTGAAAATTATAACAATTTTTATAGAATTGAAAATAATCCTACGCAGACTACAGCACTTCACAGAAGAATTTTTATCAGAAGAGCAGGCTGGTTTTCGCAAAGGAAGAAGCACAAGTGAACAGATTTTTAATCTCAGAGTAATTTCAGAGAAGTACTCGCAACATAATAAGCCACTATACCACGTTTTTATCGACTTTAAAAAAGCTTTCGATCGTGTTTGGCATAGTGCATTATGGTCTACAATGAAAAGATTCAATATCAACTTAAAATTAATTGAAACTATAGAAAACCTATATAGTAAGGCAGAAAGTGCTGTATATATTGATGGAAAAGTTGGAGAATGGTTCCGGACAACAACAGGAGTGAGACAAGGATGTTTACTTTCGCCGACGCTATTCAATATAATGCTTGAACAAATTATGAATGACGCTCTAGATAAACATGATGGAACAGTAAATATTGGTGGAAAGATTATAACTAACCTAAGATTCGCGGATGATATTGATGCCTTAGCCGGATCGGAAAAAGAATTACATAATTTGATAACATTAATCGATAATACTTCACGTTCTTATGGTATGGAAATAAATGGTACAAAAACGCAATTAATGACGAATTCTGAAGGTAGATTTACATCTAATATTAGTATAAATAACACACCATTAAAAGTAGTTGATTCATTTAAATATCTAGGAGCGATTATTGATGACAAAGGTTCTAAAGCTGAAATTCTATCTAGAATTGGTCAAACAGTCGCAGCCTTATCAAATTTAAATGTAATATGGTATGACACTTCGCTACATCTTAAAGCCAAAATTCAATTAATGCAATCTCTTGTGAATTCAATATTCTTATATGCATGCGAAACTTGGACACTAAGTAAAGATCTGCAAAAACGAATACGTGCTCTAGAGATGAGATGCCTTCGGAGATTACTAAATATTAACTATAAAGATAGAGTCACGAACGTGGAAGTTAGAAGACGGGTAACATGTCAAATCGGCCCACACTCAGAACTATTAGCAAAGGTTATTGAAAAGAAACTCAAATGGTTCGGTCACGTTATTAGGTCTGACACAATATCAAAAACAATTCTGCAAGGAACTGTTGACGGTATAAGAAGAAGAGGACGACCGAAGTTACAATGGCAAGACAATGTTGTCGAGTGGACTGGCATGGATATTGTAAAAGCAATGAGAGCGACGATGAGCAGAGAAGGATGGAGAAAAGTTATATGGAATTCAACGGCGCCCCTACGGCATCCAAATGCTATGGGATAGGTTAAAGGTTAGGTTAAATAGAATAGAATAAAAGTTCCGGACTTTTTACTAAAGCAACATTCATAAAATCAATATTCTGAGAAAACAGCTATCAAAGTTTAGTGAAATATTTTCATACAATTATAATTAATATTTATCTATAATAGTAGGTGTTATAAAACATCATTTATACTCATAAATATAGCGAATTTAAGTATAACCTTTTTATGAAATGATAGATAACTAATTATATATCTTGTTTTCAATATAATATTTTTTTATTTTTTTTTAAATACAATTTTGAACGTAGTGCTTCTCCTTAATTGAAATATCCCAATTAAGCCATGGAAATAATTTGAACCATTTGGTCTGAAAATTCAATTTCCTTGTACCATGTATTGTTATTGGAATGTTTGACATCTGGATGATTAGCATTGCTTATGTCAAAAATTGTTTCAGGTACTATACAATTTTATATCGACATTGCTATTGCAGATACATCTGAATTAATGTCAATAACTTCATCTTCAATAATTTCATGAATTGGATTATTCGTATCCGCTGATATTTCGGCTTGTTCCTGATTTTCTTATTCACTCACTCTAGCTCTTGTATTACTTGTATATTATTAGTATGGAATCATTCCATTGCAATGTATTCAATTAAACTATAGTTTACATAAATGTACACATATTATAATTGAATAAACAATAGTTTTACAATTATTAAATTTACTATACAAAAAACAATGATCTTATTACTCTATTTCTATAATAAAGTCATAAAATAATTATTTTTATAGTTAATTTAATAATTAAATAATGGATTATAGATGGTATACAGTATATATGTTATATAATATATAATATATATAAGGATAATAAACAATATGAAGAAAGTCTCTATAGTAATATATTATTATATTAATTTTTTTTGGTGGCCTAAAAGTGGGGGGACATGTCCCCCCATCCCCCCCTTATGTGACGCCCCTATATATGGGTTATATATCTATTACTATATATATCTATATATATATTAATACCTTTACATTGCCCATTTAACATACTGTAACCACTATTACAATCACATCTGTACGACCCGGCAGTGTTAATACAAGTTGAATTCATTATAGTTAAGCATGTATTATTCTTATTTACACTATCGCATTCATTTATATCTAGATTAAATTATAATTAATATTATAATCGTGCTTATTTTATGTTAATGAATACATCAATATATATATATATATAATTATTATAGTTGAAGTGAAATTTGAATAATTATGGCGATATGGTTATGCCTCGCGATAGTGATGTAACGTTATACGTGAATTAGTGACATTATTGAACTCAACGTATAACGTTACATCACTATCGCGAGTCATAACCAGATCGCCATAATTATTTCAAATTTCACCCCAACCTAAAAATAATATTATATATATATATATATATATATAAATATATAATTATTACATGTTATTAATAAATTAGTAAAATTGTGTATTCGAGAAGCACGTTTCTATTAAACCGATATCAGTAGACACATGTAGCGTGATATGTAGCATACACATCGATATTAAGTGTATTAAATGCCAAGGTAATTGTAGAAGCAATGTTGCTTATCGAGACAATTACCCCTTTATTAACATGATAAGTTTCATTATAGATAATAGTTATAAAAAATAATAATTTTATAATATTATAAGATAAGATAAGATACATTGTATTATTGCAATCATTGCAAGAGAGAAAAAAAACAATAAAAGGACAAATAAAATTGTCAGAAGATTTTCGAGGTATTTAACCTTATGACTTCACGTTTACATATAAATGATAAAAATAAATAAAATATATAATAAAATATAATGAAACTTATCATGTAACTAAATGTAATCATCATATAATAATGTAATCATGTAATAATATAAATAAATGATAAAAGTATAAAATTAAAAGCTAATAAATACATCAAGTATTAAATAATATAAATTAAAATATAACATAGTGGAACTACATATTAGATAGACAATAGTTAAAAGTAAAAGAACCAAGAGAAAAAAAAAGAGAAATAATAAGAAAATTTATTAAATAGATATAGGTTAACAATATTCGATGTTCATACAGAAAAATATATAACCCAAAGTAATTTATTTAATGTCAAAAAATGTCAAAATAAAATAAAAGATAATATAATCTTAAAATCATATATAATAATTTTTTAAAAGTCAGTTTTTTATAATGTCAACATTTAATATAACGTAGGTATTTTTATAGTGTCAAATAAATAAAATCAACATTTAAATAAATTATAAAAAAATATTATCATAAGTCAAATATATTAAATAAAAATTTAAACTAAAAATAAATGCATTAAAATAGACAAAGTATTATATAAAATTATTTTAAGATTTTTAAAGAATAATGATAAAGAATTTGACTTTCTTATATCTATACTTAAATAATTCCAAAGTCTTGGTCCGAATGTAATTAAGGTATTATTCATATAATTATATTTAAAATAAGGTTGAATAAAATCACAGTTACTCCTGGTATTAAATCTTTTTTTAGATGTCAATGTAAAATGATTTAAAATAATAGGATGGCAAAATTTATTGAATATTTTATACATGTAAATGCAAGTCTTATACTTACAAATATCATATAAAGATAATATTTTATTTTCCTTAAATAAAGAAACAGTTGAAAAATCATTTGGTTTATTACAAATTATTTTTAATATCTTTTTTTGAATTAAATATATGCTATTTAAGTTTAATACATAACCATGACCCCATATTTCTATACAGTAAATTAAATGTGGATAAAATAAAGCATAGTATAGTTTGATCATGGCAGATGTATTTACAAAGTATGAAACATTTTTTATGATCCACAACATTTTTAATAATTTATTTTTAAGATAAGCTAAATGAAATTTCCAATTTAAACAAGTATCTAGATTTATTCCAAGAAATGTTGTATAAGTTACTTGAGATAAAAGTGTATTATCTATATTTATATTAAATATTATATCATTTTTAAATGACATATAAATGATAACATATGATAACTAATGATAACATATATGAACATAGTCGACATTTAAAAGTAATAAAAGATGATATGGTCCGTAATTCATCGGGAATACTGTTCCAGTACTTCGGAGTAGTTCAAATAATACATCAAATAATCGTAAAATACTGCAATTAGTGCAGATATAACTTACTTTTTATTATATAAGTAAGTGTATTTCCAATAATTACGTAATACAATTAAAATACTGATAATATCTATAATACATACATATCAAATAGTATATTAATATTATAATGAAATTCTCTATTATATTTTCTATGTAAATATGGGTACCGTGAATTAATATTCTATGTGTTTAATGTTTTAGTTTATATTATATGTTCACATATGTCTTACCGAAACATTTATTATTGTAACCACGCTCAAATCCTCTATTACAATAACATTCACGCCTACTATTCGTATTGAAACAAGACGCGTTTTTGTCTTTACATGGATTAATAGCACAGTAATCTATTTCTAAAATTAAAAAATAAGATATTATTTAATATATATATATATATATATATGTTGTATTTATTTATATTTAAATAAGTTTAATATATATATTAATATATAATATATATATTATCCAAATATTTAAAAACTAAAAACAGAATATTACATTTGATAAAATAACAATTGTAGGATTGTATATTTTTTAATACAAAATACTTATTCATATTTATCATTACATTACTAACAGTTCATGTATATATAATTTTGTGATATATCTTATAGTTACTGAGATACGATAGAGGGTCGGTATTAGGAGGGGTCGGTAATCGGAGACTATCCCCTATGTTAAATATTATTAACCTGTTTGTTTCTTATTAGCTTTAATTTTCCGCAGGGCGGCACCTATATATTTATAATGTGTACACATATATTATTACTTTCGAATGGCGGAATTGGGTGATATGTATATATATATATATTATATAAATAATTTTATTAATTTGTTTAACTACTTATATATATATTATATTTATTTATTATACATTTAAATATCAATATTCTACTAATAACTCATTACAAACATATTCTAGTCTAAAACATGAATATTTTTTGTACATATTTTAAGAATTAATAATTATAAATATTATTATGTGCTCAATGAGCACTGCTCAAAGCACTGCTCATGTTATAGTTTATGAATACTATTATTTACGTATGTTCACTAACCAGTCGGAAGTCTGAGAACATTAATAGCATTAGAACCCTGTAAATATAGTTAACTAGTATTAATAAAGATATGTAAAACATACGTTATTATATTTCCATTAATATATATATATATATATATATCAGCTTCCTGTTTACATTTTTACTATCAACATCTAATTTTGTTTACTACTTTAAATCGATTATTATTCTGATAAAGATAAGTCATCATATATATATTTTTAGATAATAATTTGTATAAATATTATATTATTCTTATTTATCAATTCGTTATTATTATTATATTGTATAATTGCATTTATATACAGTTTACATATTTGTATCTTGTATTATTATTATTTTAATTATATTTGAAAAAGCCATACAAATTCATACAAATATTTATTAAATTTTTCCAAGAATTTTCAAATGTCATAAAAATATCACATATAGTGCATATAAATCCATATATTCACATATGTTATTACATTTATATATGTATATATAAATATATTTATAGGTGTGCATGCATTGAATTAAATATATAATTATTATAGAACCATATTATTTTCTATTACAATGTCATTTTGTCTGAATTGTACACAAAATTGTGCTGATAATTATGTTAATTGCATTACATGTAACAATAGATTACACTATGTATGCTTTCATGATGGTAAGTTAACTAAATCTAAATTTTTCTAAATTTTTAATTGAGATGTTTAATTCACCTTATTTTAATTTTACTTGTAAACCATGTACTATGTCACCTAATCAAAATAAGGTTATTGATAAATGTATTGACATGATTCAGAGTAATGCTAAGCTAATCCAATCATTAAAAACTGATATAACTAGTCTATAATCTGTGAAATCATACGCTGAAGCACTTAATAGTAAAGATCTTGCAAAATCAATAACTAAACAAATGGCCATTTCTGATAGGTCTAATAAAACTTGTAAAACTAATAAAAACTAATAAAAACTAATAAAACTTCCAAATGGAAAAATTCGTTCACTTCTAGTAATAATAATTGACTAAAACCCTATACAGAATCGTCATTTATTAAGGTTTATTATTGTAATGCACGCAGTATATGCAACAAGCTACCAATGCTCATGTCCCTCCTTAATAGTAATATTTATGATATCCTAATATTTACAGAAACCTGGCTGAATAAAAATATATTTAATTCATTATTAAATCCTAATGACAAATATACGTTATACCGCTTAGATATGAAAACTAATACCAATGGTGGTGGAATTCTTGTTTATGTACATTTGCATTATAATATTTATCAAATTAATTTACCTAATAATACTTTTGAATTAATCTGTATCAATGTATTACATTTTAGATTATGTATTTTCTACAGACCGCCATCAATGAACTACAAGAATACAATATTATTATGTAATTTAATGTCTAGGATTATTGATACTCCGGAATCAACTATTTTTTATGGATACCTAAATCTCCCGGGAATTGATTGGTTTAATCGTACGTCTCAAACAACAATTGAAAAATATTTTTTAAATTTCTCACAAAAATATGCCTTAACCCACCCAAGTAACCAAAATGATGAAATGTACATGTACAATACAGTTACTTTAAAATAGTACTGGAAACGGTCTTTTGTTAAGTTTCTGAAATAGTTATTTGGTACATGTACATATAAAGTTTGTTGTACTATAGATTGAAACATGTACATATAAAGTTTGTTGTACTATTGATTGTAACCTGTACATATAAAGTTTTTTGTACTATTGATTGTAACCTGTACATATAAAGTGTTTTGTACTATTGATTGTAACCATTACATGTATATATATATATTATTGGGACATTGTTGGCAAAGCTGAGCAGAACTGATCAGCGAAGTGCTTCTGTGGGAACCACTACATGGGCAACGAAAACCTAGACGGCCGGATAATAAATTCACTGCACAACTTAGAGACAACAGTGGATACACTTCAGATGAACTGAAGACGGTGATGGGAGACAGAGATGTATGGAGAAAATATATTATGCTAATCCGATCAAGCTCGACCTTATTTTTAGAAATAAAAGTTATTTATAACATAAGTATATTACAAAAGATAAAATTACCTTTTGTAATATGCTTATATATATATGAATAATAAAAAGGCATTTTAAATATTATATTTATTAGATTGAATTTTAATTTTTATTAGATCTCTCAAATTTTATTTTCATTTCTTTTAAAATAATCGATATTAATGGAGATGTAGAATATAATGTTGAATTGATATCTAAAATAATAATTTAATTATTAATATATAGATAGGAAAGTATGAAGATTTTGTATATATAAATTATATTAATATTATTAATAATTAAATGCATTACTTATGTCAAATTCATCAATATTATGTCAATAAATATTGGACTAGGCTATGTGGAGAAATCAGATTATTGCCTAGAAAATATTACCTAGATATAAAAATAATCTAATAATATAAAATTATCGACTAAGCGAAGTGTTGACCAAGCAAGCTTTAACTGTATATATATATATATATATATATATATATATATATATATATATATATATATATGGTAATAATAATCTTAGTTTCATCTACATAGATATTTATTCAGTGGTTATTTATATATATATATATATATATATATATATATATATATATATATATTTGTATAGTTATTTATATATATCTGCCTCATGGAAGATAAAGGAGGTCATGTTATTATATATTAAATGATGCTAACCGTTTAAAAGTAAATTGAGTCTTGGAAATGTTGATCTAAAGGAAGATTTACCCTGATCACCTCCCCCCGCAACATTAAAATTCATCCATATTTCTGGAGAGGCAATTTTTATAAAGAACACCCTTGTTAATTCTTTTGAAGATATAAAGTTTCTTTTTAAAAATATGTTTTTCTGAAATTAATTAATAGATTAGAATAACATAAAAATATTATTAAGTATATAAATTGGTATTGATATTTGTATGACAAAACTCCAGGGAAGATTAGTGAAGCCAAAGCCTTATATAATATTTATCAATCCTGCAATAATATAAATTAATTGTGTACTGCATAAAATGCAATAATTAAATTAATTTAAATTATTGATTCAATATATAATTTTTTAATAAATTATTTTAATATCACAAAATTTAAATAACATATAACTATGTAAATATATATATATATATATATATATATATTTATTTATTTTATATGCATACTAAATACTCTTATAATAATCTTATATAATATAAAAAACTAACAAATTTCTCATAATGTACTTTATCTTCTAGTTTTTCTTCAAATTCTTCAATTTGTTTTCTATTTTTACAATAGAATTGACTCAAATCATTTTCATTTAATGCATCAATTTTAATATTTATTTTTGCAATTTCTAAAGTATTTTCTGAAAATAAAAATATAGTAAATTGTATATATATACATGGTATATATACATGGTATATATTATTGATGGGACTGAATTATTTCATTTGGTTTCTTAAGACTATTGTACACAATATGGATAGGCTTAATTATTTTAATTAATTTTATAAAAAAAACATGTGTTTGAATAGTTATTTATAAATATCACGATTTAATAATTATAATAATACATAACTATTGAGGTTTTTTGCTTCCCCTTAAACGTATATAAACATATATATATTTTAACGTATTTGCTAGTATCACAAACTTTTATGGATATCATATATTTGGTGCAACATTTTCATAATTTCTCCATTTGTAGGTTCCACGTTGGGAGGTATCCAAGTCGGTGGTGTATTATAAGATTGAGGTATATTGTAAGAGGGAGTTTGGATATTATAAGAGGGTTGCGGAGTTGATATATTGTAAGTGGGTTGTAGATTTTGATTATTGTAAGTGGGTGGTTGAGAAGAAACTGACATAATATTGTTATTGTAAGAGGGTCGTGGTGGTGTTTCAATATTAGTGAGATTATGGTAGGTCTTACTACTCTTTGTAGGAAATGTTGGTAAATCTAGTCTTGCTTGTTTTGATACTGTAAACAAATAAATAATAAATAGTTTAATATAATTATGTGTTGATATAATAATAATGTTATTATAATTTTGCTTTGATATAATATTAAAATAATACCTCTATTAACTGTTCCATCCTCATTTTCAGAATTTATTAATAGAGAATTGACATGAGATTTGGCTTCTATCAAGCTTTCTGAAAAAATAATAATAATTATATCAGCTAATAAATTATTTATATATAAATATGTTATTGTAATAAATATGTTTTTTCGTTACTATATATAGTAACTTAATACTATTAATTTGATTATATAATGATAATTAATATTGTCGTATACTTATACATATTACTAAACAAATATGATGGATACAACACTTAATATGATAAAGTAAAATAAAAACCTTTTGTCGCTAAAATTCTGACGACATCGTTATTTGTCCATGTCAAGGAAAATATCCCCTTTTCCAAAGATTGATGATATGCGGATTCAATTGGTAATAATATATTGTACCATATCTGTATATACATATATATATATATCAAATATAATTATTTTATTAGTGATTATATGTATACATTTGTTATAACAATTATCATAACAATATTATAAATATTCATGCTTATTAAATATTTTAAAATAAATTAATAATTAGTAATAATTAAAAAATAAATTATACCTTATTATCTTCTCTGCATACCTCATCTTGAAGCCAAGTTTTTAAAATGACATAACTCAAAGGTAGATTATTTACCAATTTCTTCGATTCAATGATATAATAACTCATCCTAAAAATATATAAATTTAATTTTAGTAGGAATTAATATTAATTATTATTAAATGTTATTACCATAATGTTGTTATATATAATTGATAGAGCTACGGTCAATAACTTTTAAAATACTATTATTACTTGTGATATATAAGAAGGAAACAAATTTACTTTTGAAATTTATTTGTGAATAAATCTGATATTTTGAGGAACTCGTAAAATAAATAATATTATTCAGTAACATTAAATGAAATAATATAAAAATAAAATTAATTAACACAATCGTTTACAAAGATATATATATATATATAAATACAAAACTACATGTTTATGTATAATCGAAAATTAAATACACAGTATAAATAATAGAATATTATAATACTAATGATATATTAGAATAAATGTTGAATTGCTTGTATAATAATTTCTCCGTTATCATATATTGTATTACAATCAATGATAATCGCACGTTTAATAAGATTATCTCTAGATATACATTTAGAAATATATGGTGATGCAGAATAAATACCGACATTATTGGAATCACATGGGTAATTATACAATGATGTGATATTATATATTTTACATAATGGTTTATGTCCGTTATCTAAAATTTTACATGCTTGATTTTCAGATATTAAATACGAATTTCCAATACAAATTTTATTTAAATTAATTTTTGAAATGAGCGGGATATATTTTCTTTCCTCTATACGGTTAACCAATTGCCTCAAAGGTAAAAACCCACTCTTAATTAAATTCTTCATCATTCCTAGATAATTTTCAAATTTGAAAGATGAACAATAATCAAGATTTTTGTATTTCAGACGATCATCAGCAATATGAGATAGCATATGTACATTGTAAATAGAAAAAAAATTTCCATATATAGTTTCACAGTCATTAATGAAAAAGTGTAATAATTTTTTCGCATAGAGTATTTTTTCTATGGTACTATTAGAATTTAATAAAATTAACATAGAAAAACTTAAACATAAACAATTATTATAATATTTAATAGGTAACAGATCTTTCAAAATAATATGCCCGGTGTATAGTAAAAATAGACGAAATTCTGTAGCTTTCCAATACGATACATGGTCAATTTTACGAGGTCTCCGTGCAAAAATATTTCCAGGGATAGATCTTATTAATAGCTCAATGCGACTATTCATTTCTCGAATGTTAGTAATTCTGTAGATTCTATGGTTAAATACTGAATCTTTTCCTAGCCATATGTGTAGCAATCTCTTCATCACACCCAAACAGACAGCATGCATATAATCTATACTAAAACTATATACCATATCAATATCTAATTTCAAAAATTCTGAATAATTTAAATGATGCTCTTCATTACTTTGTGAGCGAAATGAATTATTAGTTCGTAAGCTAGCATCAAGTTCTGGAAAAATCACTCTTCCTTCTCTATATACCCCTTTTTATTCACAACGATCACATGCATAGTATCCTGAATGACCCTTGACACATTTGACCATTGATCTTGCAGGTGCGTCACAAACTATACAATCAGTTTTGATCCTTATATGTTTTCCTTTATAATGTATCCCATTCTCTTCTAGCGACTTTATTTCTAATATAGTTTCTCTTAAAAATAAAGTTCCATTAGGTTTTGTAATATCTACACCATGTGTAATAGCTACTGGATATACTGTCTCTGGATATATATTACTACAAAGCAATATCGGCCAACATGAAGATTTAGATGATTTAAAGAAAGGAATACCATCAATATTTAAAGTTAAATATATAATATTCTTATCAAAATCTTGATAATTTGTTTTAAGATTTTGAATAATTTGGTTTTCCACTCCAAAATTATAATAGTCTACGTCGGATATATTTTGAATAACAATATTTCTAGGAGTATTTAAAAGAGTGCGAGAGCTTAATGGAAGATCGACACCGATATCAAATCTTTTGAATAATTTCAGCATCGCGTTAATCTGGGTAGTATTCATCGACGTTTTCATTGCAGCTTTCTTAAATTCATCTTTGAAGATTCCATGATCATGATCTTCGTTTATCATTTGTCGTTCATTATCGGATTCATTTTCTGGTTCCGACTCTTGATTAATTGGTTCAGCTATTTGAATATTTTATATTATTTTTTCTCATTTTTAAATATTATATTTACCTTCAATAAATTCATTTTCATTACTTTCTATATTATGTTCATACACATTCTCATTGATGTTAACGTTATCGGTAGATGATTCATTACTCTGATTATAGTGTTGATGATTTTCCGGTATATTCCTTAATGAACGTTTTGACGACATATATGCACGATGGTATGCTCTTTTATTAGGAGTAGACATTTCTAAAAAAAATTCTAATTATATGTATAATATATTCACACTATATAGCTCTAATTTATGCTCAATAATAATATATTTAATTTATGACAATTTTACTAATAGTTTTAAGTTGAGTACATAATTAAGTAAATAAGGACATATGTAAGTATATAAATATATATATATATATATATATATATATATATATATATATAAATATATATACACACAATATAATGAACATATATGTATTTATATAATATATACATATATTTGGTTCATACCAAGTGTATAAGTATACGGTTTTAAATATTATTAGGTGAATTAAAGAATATTATGAAATTAAATCGTTAAATGCTATTGTTTTCAATCTGTAGCTAGGTGATGAAAATATGAATAGTGACATCCCTAATTTAATAATAATATGGGCATATTAAATATTATATTTACTTGATAATTATTTAAAATATTATATTATAGATGTATTTAAATATTAAATTACAAAAATTATATGCTTAATATTAAATAATATTTAACTAAAATTAATTAATGATATATTACGGTATTTACATGATATTTATTATATATTTAATATAAGTTTGATATTTTCAAAATTATTTTAGTTTTAATATAAATAATATTTATTTTAACGAATGCTCGAAATACTTATAAACTTATTGACACAAATTGTAATATGTATAATTATATTATAACTGTGTTATAATACATATCGTAATCATAATTATATCAAATGTTATTCGAAATAGTCATATGTGACGATTTTCAAGTACTTCACATTAAATGAATACAATTATTGTTGTAACAATTATAATAAATAACGGGTCCCATTTATAATATACTTCCAATATACCTATATTATAAACAACTCAGAATACATTATAATAGTGTGTTATTTATAATTAAAATGGCTAATTTATTAATTAAATACATAAATATATCAATTGAAAGAAAATGTAATTTATAATTCATAATTATTTATATAATTATTAGAATAATATAATATATGTATTATTTACCTAGATTATAAGTTATAATGTATAACTATATAGATTTTAACTTATCTAAGTAATTTGAGTAAAGTATATTCAATATCACCATTTTATAATAATAAATAACATTTTATTTAGTTAAATATAATAATATTCTATAAATTATAAATTCATTGGTTTTTTACTTATACTAATAAGTATATAATATTAGTTTACTACATTTAAACATACTAACGTTATTTATACATAATTATATTTAGTGTATTAAATATTTTATAATAAATCCATATTGTATAGCTTTCACTTATTAACAAAATCTATTATAATTTATAATGTTACTGTCATTATAACTATTAATGATATATACAAAATTGCAATATTATTTTGCATCATATTTGATGATATGCTTTCTTTGGATTAATAAAAGATAACACGCTTAGTTTATATTATGAAAATTAATATTTTATACTGAAAATTCTACTATTTATAAATAATTAATTACATTAATATATATTATCACACTTCGCACGAGATCACTCCCCAATCATGCATCATATTTGATTATTCGCTAAATTAGACACGCCAAATTAATTTCAGAAGTAATATAAACACTAATAAATTTAATTGTAAATGATATTAATGTGATATATTCAAAATTACCTTATACATTATTGTAAAGTATAAAATTATAAAATTATAAAATATGAATTTAAATAAACTAAACTAAACGTGTATCGCTTTATAACCTCTATAGTAGAAATATCACCTAATAAGATGCACTATAATCTCAATAGTTGTTATATATATCACGAATATTATTAACGGATGTTAAATTATATATTATAATAGCTTAAGAAGTAATTTAAACTCTAATAAAATTAATGATACAATGAAAAATAAGCATATAAATTAGTGTAAAATATTAATTTATATAATATAAACTACACGTGTTATTACTTCACAACTTATAAAGAATACGTATCATCAGTAAGTGATCGATGATAAGAATATAACATGAAGTAAAAGTACGATATGATAGTATGATTTGCTAGAAGGTGCCAGTATAATGGAACATGACTGTACGTTATGGTGTAACATGATAGTAGTGTGCTGAAAGTATGATATGATGTAACGTGAATGTATAGTGAGCTGAAAGTATGATATTATGTAACGTGAATGTATAGTGAGCTGAAAGTAAGATATGATGTAATGTGACTGTACTTTGTGCTGAAAGGTGATATTAAGATATGATGTAACTGGAATGTATAGTGAGCTGAATGTATGATATTATGTAACGTGACTGTACTTTGTGATGAAAGGTGATAGTAAGATATGATGTAACGTGACATAATAGTGTACTGAAAGTAAGATATGATTTAACGTGACTGTACGTTGTGTTGAAAGGTTATAGTATGATATGATGTAACGTGACATAATAGTGTACTGAAAGTAAGATATGATGTAACGTGACTGTACGTTGTGTTGAAAGGTGATTGTAAGATATGATGTAACGTGAATGTATAGTGAGCTGAAAGTAAGATATGATTTAACGTGACTGTACTTTGTGATGAAAGGTGATAGTAAGATATGATGTAACGTGACATAATAGTGTACTGAAAGTAAGATATTATTTAACGTGACTGTACGTTGTGTTGAAAGGTTATAGTATGATATGATGTAACGTGACATAATAGTGTACTGAAAGTAAGATATGATGTAACGTGACTGTACGTTGTGTTGAAAGGTGATTGTAAGATATGATGTAACGTGAATGTATAGTGAGCTGAAAGTAAGATATGATTTAACGTGACTGTACTTTGTGATGAAAGGTGATAGTAAGATATGATGTAACGTGACATAATAGTATACTGAAAGTAAGATATGATTTAACGTGACTGTACGTTGTGTTGAAAGGTTATAGTATGATATGATGTAAAGTGACTTTACGTTGTGATGAAAGGTGATAGTAATATATGATGTAACGTGACTGTACGTTATACTGGAAAGCTACAGTGAGATATGATGTAACGTGACAGTATAATATTAGTATATTTGTATTTTATGTATGTCTACTTTTTCATTTGCGCGCAATTGTGCGCTATTTATTTTTAATTTGTTTACATGCAATTATATACTTATCAACAAGTGAAATTATTTATATCATAATACTCAATATTTTGTTCAATACATAAAATAATTTTTGTAAACAGTTTGCATATTAAATTAAAAAATATATATAATATAGTATCAAATTTAATGTTATAATATTATTAGTATATCTATAATTATTATAGCTAATATAAGATTATATGTGTACATTTTAAATTGACTTTGATTATAAATTTAAATTCAATTTATATAGTAATTTAATATTATAAATTTATATTACATTGTGAAAATGATTGTCATGATATTTGAATGCGATTGTAATAATATGATAACACATATATTATTCACTGTTGTAGTAGATTTATGTTGTATGTATATTTATAATAAAGTCTATATTTAATAAATAAAATAATATTAATCTTCATTATAATAATGATTATTATAATTAATAATTATTAAATTATTATTTATAATAATTATAATAATATAATGATTATATAATTAATAATTAAATTATTATATTAAATATATATATATATATATATATATATAATGACGATTAATTATTAATATTATCAATATTAATTTAAAATTATTTTTATTAATAAATATAAACTTTATTATATTATTCATACATTGTTACAATATTTGTATGATTATTATCATAATGATAAAATATAAATTTACTAAAAAAATGAATAATATATTATATGTATAATCGTATTAAAATATCATTACAATTGCATTCAAATATCATGATGATATAATTATTATAATAATAGGAATTTATATATTTAAATTTACTATAGGAATTTATATATTTAAATTTACTATTAACTTTAAATTTATAATAAAATTAACAGTAAATCATAGTAACTTTTAAATTTAATCATATAATCTCATATTTAATATGATATTATGATAATAATTATCTAATAATTATGATAATATTAATTTTATATTATCTATAATATAGTTATTATAAAAATATTATATTAAATATAATATAATCCAAAATATCAGGATGGCCCAAAATATTATACGAAAAGCATATAATTAATCTTAAATATAGTTTAAATTATTAATATTTAAAATAATATTTTAATTGATATTGGGTATGAACCTAAATATCAGGATGGCCCAAAATAGTATACAACAAGCATATAATTAATCTTAAATATAGTTTAAATTATTAATTATTAATTATTAATTATTAAATTAATAATTTATTATAATTTAATAAATTATTAATATTTAAAATAATATTTTAATTTATTGGAATTAATTGGGTATGAACCAACATATCAGGATGACCCAACATATTATAGCCTACGACAAGCATATAATTAATCTTAAATATAGTTTAAATTATTAATATAAGCTTTTAGATTCGTTTTATGTAATATATTTAAAATAATATTTAAATTGATGGGCGATAATTGGGTATATACCAAAATATCAGGATGGCCCAAAATATTATACTACAAGTATATAATTAATCTTAATTTAATTTTAATTACACAATAGTTACATATTACATATAATAATGACATTATAAATTATGATATACTAACTTCAGGTATTTAAATAATGTATTCAATCTTTAAATTTATTCAATCTATTTAAATAGGAAATTCAATGCAAAGATATTATAACTGTTTTTATTATGATATGAAATTCATATTATGAATTTTATTGGAACATTGTAATATGGTTACAAAAGACTCACTTAGTAACCATTCAGTAAAATAGTATGTCAATCATCATGATATGGTTACAAAATATTCACTTTGTAACCATAGTGTTACAAAATACTTACTTTGTAACCATAGTGTTACAATATACTCACTTTGTAACCATGTGGCCGTGTAAATATATATATATGAATTTGTGGTTACATCTGTACTATTGTAAGTAATCACAAATAATTATAAATGGTTACACTAAATACCATTCTGGTTGCGTGGAATTCTTGTGTATGTACATTTGCATTATAATATTTATCAAATTAATTTACCTAATAATACTTTTGAATTAATCTGTATCAATGTATTACATTTTAGATTATGTATTTTCTACAGACCGCCATCAATGAACTACAAGAATACAATATTATTATGTAATTTAATGTCTAGGATTATTGATACTCCGGAATCAACTATTTTTTATGGATACCTAAATCTCCCGGGAATTGGTTGGTTTAATCGTACTTCTCAAACAACAATTGAAAAATATTTTTTAAATTTCTCACAAAAATATGCCTTAACCCAACTTGTTAATTTCAATACTCGTCAATTCAATTTATTAGATATTATACTTACTAATAATAAAATGATTTTATCTAATATCCAAGCAATTAATCCTTTAGAATATCATAACTTTATAAGTGACCATTTAGCAATATCATCATCAATTATCTATAATAAAATTATTAGTAATTATATCTGTAAAACATGTGTACCTAAATTAAATTTTAACAAGGCTAATTTTGATCAAATAAAATTGGAACTGTCTATAATTGACTGGCCAGTAGTGTTAAATTCTAAAATAAATTGTTCCTCTTTACTTGATATATTTATTTCTACCGTAAATGGTATAATTTCAAAATGTACACCCGTTACTAAAAGGGGTCAGTTTATACACCCCTACAATCATTGTAGGGGCTACAGTGTCATAGTTTATCTAAATCTATCCCATCTTATTATGTGAAATGGCGGAGTTTGCAATTTAAACTTTATTCAGAAATTAAACTTTATAATATACAAATGATAAATCTTCTTTTTTTAAATATATCAATTCCAAACTTAAGTCGAATAAACCTTTGTCTGTTCTCAGATCAAACTTAGATGGTTCTATTATAACCAAGTACTCTGATATTCTGAAATGTTTATCTTTACAGTTTAATTCTGTATTTAATAATAATACATCACCTGTACTGAAATATACCATCAATAATTTTTAAAAACACATTTGAATCATTTCATTTATCACCTGAAACTATTATAAAATGTCTTTGTTTTTTACCTAACAAGTTTAATAATTCTTCAGATGGTTTATCGAAAGGGGTATTACAAATTCTCTCATTTGAGTTATGTGAACCTTTATCCATAATTTATAGTCGTTTCCTTAAGGAAGGCTATTGCCCAGATTTATGGAAACATTCCTACATTACACCTATATATAAGAAAGGTGACACAACACTAGCTGAAAATTATATACCAATTAGTATCATACCGAGTTATTTGATACTCTTTGAAAAAATTCTATCTAACCATTTAATTTACTTCCTTCGAGATAATAATCTAATTAATGATAATCTATACGGTTTTCTTTAGGGTAAATCAACTCTATAAACTATTTAATATTGGTATACAAGGAGATTTCATGAAATGGATTAAATCTTACCTATTTAATAGAATTCAAAGCGTTAAAATTGATAACAATATGTCTAAACCCCAAAAGGTAATTTCAAGTGTTCCACGAGGTTCTGTATTAGGACCATTTATATTTCTAACATACATTAATGACCTACACGACTGTGTAGAGAAACCTTCATATACCTGTATATTTGCTGATGATGCAAACATTGGCCATATTTAACAGTCTTATGATGTTATACGTCTTCAACTAACACTTGCCAATATTGACAAATGGATGTCAACTTGGCAACTTGAACTAGCAACCTCCAAATGTAAAGTTATGCGTATTGGTAAATGTATCAACAAATCAAATTATTATCTTAATGATAATTTATTAAAATATTGTACATATTATAAAGATATTGGTATAATATTCACAGATAATCTAAAATTGTATACTCATATATCTGAGATATGTTCTAAAGCATATATAATATCGAATATGATATTTAGATCTTTCATAACTAACCAGTACTCTCCTTTAGTATGTGCATACTTAACCTATACACGACCAATTATAGAGTATGGTTCTTCTGTATGGAGTCCTCATTCTAACTATATTGGGTATAATGACTTACTTGAAAAAGTGAAAATAATTGTTACTAAAAAATTATATTATCGTTGTAATTTATCATATTTAAATTATTCTGATCGATTAAAATTCTTAAATTTACATTCACTCTCCCAACGCAAAACTATTGCCAATATTACTCTGGCTTATAAAATCATCAAAGGATTCGTTGATGTACCTGTGTCGGACATCACGAGTACATACGTATCATCTAGCAGGGGCCTGTCAATAAAAATAAGGACAATGAAATCAAACACCAAACCACAATTCAACTACTTTGGTAATAGAATATCTTCAGATTGGAATAAACTACCCGATCTGATATTACAATGTGAAACTGTTTTTTCTTTTAAAGCCTTAATGATTCGTAGTATAATTATATGATCAGAATTATCTAATTCACTGTATTGGTTATGCTGGTTTTTATGTCAGTATATGTCAATACCACTACATTAAGGGAATGACCAACCCTTGGGGCTTGATCCACCTCATATGGCTTATCCAACCTCTAACCCGATACCTCCATTCTTAATCGGTGTTATCTTTATGGTGGAGATTAGAGTTCTGATTTTCTTTTATGTTGTTTTCATTTTACTTCATATAATATGCGCATATTTGCATATAATATTCATATATCTTATGTTCGGCATGCATAAAAC
This sequence comes from Osedax fenrisi, assembly GCA_964019155.1. Lineage (NCBI taxonomy): Eukaryota > Metazoa > Annelida > Polychaeta > Sabellida > Siboglinidae > Osedax > Osedax fenrisi. The sequence goes on along the minus strand of OZ025246.1, from coordinate 6,306,604 downwards.
AAGGCGTTTTTTTATTAATTATAAACCTATTGTTAATTTTTGTACCATGTCGTTTTGGGTATCAATTTATATCTATTTTTTCTTCATTATTTTTGTATATATATTTATTTTTTGTTTACCTAATAAACTATATATATTATTATTATTATATATAAATATATTAGACTGTAAAAACATTTCAAAAAATGTAACGACATATCTATTAATTGTATACTTAACTTATAATTAATATGAAAACCATGTAGGAAAACCTATATATATATTTTCTGCATATGAACCACAAAGTCAAAATATGATATTTCCTAACCTATACTTAATGTATTCCTAAATTATAGAATTTATGAATCTCATAATTCTTCAAATTTTACTATTTTAGGAATTAAATTATTTACTTTATTATACATTTTATTATTAAGTTTAGATGTTTAAATCTAACTACTTTTTCTATTATTGTATAAATATATAATTGAATATAATTAAAACTATCTTTCTATATTACTACATATATATATATATATATATATATATATATATATATA
>OZ025246.1:6106065-6301065 GCA_964019155.1 Osedax fenrisi | reverse complement strand
AGTATCATAATATATTCAAGACCTCCTATAACCTCGAGGTTATATCATGTCTTGATACAATACAAACCCGCAATGAACGGAAATAAATTACAAAGATGAGATGCTAATAATGTAATGATAGAGTAGAAACCGATCAATAATCTATAATACATGGTTTGTTTGTGCCGGTTATTACGAGAAAATAAATAGTTTAAGAATTACCCGAGAACAATATATTAAATTATATACATAGCTATGTATTTTATTTAATTAATTTACTCAGAATAACTCACCCCTGGTATTTGTAAAGAAATAAATATTAGTAGATACATTACTCGTTTCATGATAACATCTCAGAGTTTATACATTCCAAATAAATGTTGAATATAGGGTTAATGCATTTTCTGTACGGTATTATCAACGATTTTCCGAATGAAGATACGAGAATAAGACGATATCGAAGAAGATTACGACAAAATACCAAAGAAAGATCTAGTGTATTGCTTCGAAAGATCTAGTGTATTATGTCGTATATCATGTGATAATATTACGTATCAATCTTATTTAGCTAGTATTATGTGTATTATATGCACATTAAAAACGCAATATATTGATATAATAATATATATGACACATGATAATTAATAACCACGCCCCCTATCAATCTAACTTTTACGACGCGTATATGTGTCACGTGCTAACATTATAGTGACGACACTTATATAACATAATGATACTAACTATTCTACCACTACAGAGAAAATATATGCCCGGATAAGAGGAGCAGATATATACCAGATACGTACCAAATACACTTATCATACCTATTTAAATAGAATTATTTCATGCATATTTTACTACGATATTAATAATAGTATTTAACACACATATCTATATATATATATATATCATGTATAATACTAACCCCAATCATTGGCAACAATATTTGTTAAGAAAATAGATATTGATATAATTGAAATTATCATTTTTCTGAGAATATATTGTATACTATTTATAAAAATATAAAATAAACATTTTTAATTCTAAATAATATATATTTATTATATAATAATTTAAATGTTATATAATTGTTATTTTTAACAATTATATGTATAATCTTATTGTTTGAATGTTGTCTATATATATAGAATTGTAGTATACTATAATACAGTATACTGTATTTACTGAAATACATATCCATATTCAATATATTAATATATGTTCGCATAAATACAGAAGTTTGCAAGTATTGATGTATGTATGTGTAGAGAAATTTGTGAACAGAGATATATCTACTAACGGTTATAACTAGGATACCCTACGTAGGTACATATACCGATAAATAGTAAAGCGTTTAACACTTACCAATTGATTCCATATGGAATACAAATGTTACCAATTGACGCCACCTGATGCCATATATCGTTAACGTATAACCAATATATGTAAAGTGATACAAATTATAAAACAATTATATTAGTAATTAACATAAATAATGAGAAATATTACATTATATTACATAAGCATGTTTATACTCATACATGTTATAGCTGATGGAAATAGGGTTTATAGGCACCTACATCATATTTTTGTAAAACCATACAGCTATTACGACCATACATCTATAACGACCGGACAGTGTCCGGTGGACACGCTAGACGACCAGACACGTCCGAAAACTTCAATAAAGAAGTTTATGGAAGTGCCTAAACCAATTAGGTAACAGGTAACAGCTGTATCTAGGCAACACGATAGACGATACGGCAGTATCACAACCAGATACTTAATAAGATACGGTAGTTTCACGACAAGATATCATGACCAGATACTTTAGAGTCTAAAGTTTAGACGAACCGTTCTCCAGATGTATGTCAAACGCTAGGGCACGGCTCGTCGAACGCAACTCTAAGTATAGCTATAAATTAACTATGTAACATACCCCCATACTCACTATTTTGATGCCCACGCAAAACTATAAATAGATTAACTAGATTACTACTGTCCAACATCACTATTTAGTATTTCTATGTATGTTTTATAAATATATACGTAAATATATAATTGAGGAGATAATATGATATATAAATACAGAGGATAGACGCCATTTGATATCCATATACTATATTCCTATCTTTCATCAGATGTGTCACCATATGTCTGAGACCTACTGTGTCAACCTTAGGCTCACTCTATCTGTACCTATATTTCTACCTCATCAACCTCACCTCATCACCGCATCTTTATCCCTAGATATATATATATATATATATATATATATATATATAATTATACATCTCTCTATATATAAATAGTAACTATCATCTCTAGGTATATATATATATAAATATTAATTAACATCTCTACAAATATATAATAATTAACGTATTCATTATTATATATAGGTATATATATATAAATATTAATTAACATCTCTACAAATATATAATAATTAACGTATTCATTATTATATCTAGGTATATATATAAATATTAATTAACATATCTACAAATATATAATAATTAACGTATTCATTATTATATCTAGGTATATATATCAACAGTAATTAACATCTCTACAAATATATAATAATTAACGTATTCATTATTATATTTATATATATATATGTATATATATTAATTAATAAAAAATCTATATGATAAAACGGAATGCTCCATAATATCTGGAGGAGAACTATCGGACTGGTTCCCAGTTAATATTGGCGTGAGACAAGGTTGTATTATGTCACCAAGTTTATTCAACATATTCCTGGAATATGTAATGAAGGGTGTTAAAAGTTTGAACCGTGACTTTCAATTAAATGAAAATGTGTCTGTTAATATCAGATACGCAGACGATACGACACTCATGTATTCGAAAATCTGCAACCATATACATTGGAACTTGAACAAGCTTGTCAAAAATGGGGTTTGAAGATAAATCATCTTAAATGCGCAATAATGACACCAGATAGCAATGCTGAAATTGAAATCGACAACAACGTGGTTCCCAAAGTTTCCAAGTTCAAATGTATGGGTATTCTCGTTCCAGACTGCTCCTCAGATGTTCAACACCGAATATCAATGTCATCATAAGCTTTCGGTCGACTGAGAACGATATGGTCATCAAAAGACGTATCAATACATCTTAAGACTAGAATCTACGGAGCACTCATTCTGCCGATTGCCACATACGGTTCAGAGTCATGGACTACAAGACGAAAATATATAGATGCGCTACTAGTGTTTGAAATGAAATGCCTTAGAGCTATACTCCGGATTACTAGGTCTGACAGACTCAGAAACACCATGATACGAAAGAAACTAAACATAAGCGATATGATAGAAGACATCGTTCTTAAAAGAAGACTTCGATGGTTTGGTCATGTTGTAAGGAATACGTCAACACTAAATTCCAGCTACAAGCTAGATTTCAACAAAAAGAGACCAAGAGGACGCCCGCCAAAAAGATGGTCTGATGGCATAAGGGAACAGTGCGGTGAGCCACTCTTAAATATAGAGAGACCCGCCAAATGACGAGATGGCTTCGAAAACTATGTATTCATGTGGAAAGCAAAGGGACGATAATCCTACGCATTTAAGTCAAGTCAAGTAAGTCATATATTAATTAACGTTATATACGCACGCTTAACCTTTCGGCGTAGTAATAGGGTATTTCTTCACTCTCTTCCTAGACTCTTATTCCCGTCTATCCTGTTCCGAGAGCGCTATTTAATTTGAAGGCGACCCTTTTAATATAGCCGGAATAGTGTAATTCAGAAAGACTTTTACAGTTTATTTCTACAAACATAAACAATAACCCTTTTATGGTTAATATGAGTTCCCAGTAAACCAATTTATTAAATATAACGTGCTTAGAATATAACATGTGTTGGTGTTAAGCACAATTAAACTGCTACTTTTTTTGATGGTGACTTTTTTGTAGACCAACAACAATTTTGTGTTTATCATACACCAATGTAATGCATTAAGTACCTTCATTATAACGTGCTCAACACCGATATGTGTAACTTGCTGAGCATAAACGTGTATAACGTGTTAATCACATACTAATGCAACGTATTAAGCACCTAACATTGTAACTTGTTAAGCACACCTATCATAACGTGTTAAGCACCTATCAATGTAACGTTTAATTAATCACACTGTAATACCGTGCTATGCACCTCCCATGGGAGGACTATGTATAGTAAGTACCTACAATTATATTATACTATGTGTTAAGTACCCACAATTATAACGTGTCAAGCACCAACTTTGATAACGTTTAAGCACACATTATTGTAAATGTCTAGGCATCTTTAATTTATCTTGAAATATTTATATTTAAATTTATTTAGATTTATTAATATTAATTAATAATTAAATAATAAATAATATTAATTTAAAATTAAATAAAAAGTTGATATATTTATTTAAACAAGCTATCAACTTATTTCATTATTCTTTTACAATTTCTAAGGTATAATATGTAATATACCTTATTATTTTCAAAGGAACTAAAACTATTATAATAATATTTTTTTTTAGCAATTATAATAGGTGATAGATGATCTATAAAAATACCTATAATTAACAAATATAATACATATTTATATATATATTATTTTAGTGGTAACAAGGATAATTCATGAAAAAGATATTTTCATGAATATTCAATCAACATTGATCGATAGTTTTTTTAATATATTTATACTAAAGTATTTATATACTACATTTGTTAATTATAGGTATTTTTATAGATCATATATTCTAATTGCTAAAAAAATTAGTTTTTAGAAATTAAAAAAAATAAATTAAAAAACTTTTAGTCCATCTTAAAATAATGTTAGAAAGATTTATTCTTTTATAAACTCCTTAACTAAAACAGAGTCGTTTATATTTCCTAACCTACCTAATTTAATATTATGTTATAATTTTTCTATTTTTTTTCAGGATAAAGTTTCAAATATTATTTCTAAAATTAAGCTTATAACAAATAATGTGGTTTTTATTACTTTATGTTATGCTATTTTACTTGGGTGTGGTGTATATTTTGACTCTTTTTCTACTACTTCTTTCTCTGAAGTGTTAGATATTATGTTGGCTTCTAAATCATGTTCTCCTATCGATTCATTCCTACTAACTCTTTTTCATAAGCTTGCTTTATTCTAACTCCATTTATTTTAAATATTATTAATATTTCTCTCCATTCTGGTATTGCACCTTCATATTTAAAACATGCTATAATAAAACTTATTCCAAAGAAACCAGGATTGGATATTGAGTGTTTATCTAACCAATATCCCAATTACCTTTTATAAGCAAAATATTGGAAAGAATAGTTTCCAAGCAATTAATCAATTATCTAAATACAAATTCATTATTTGACACTAGATAAAGTTCATATAGGAAATTATTATAGTCTTGAAACACTTCTTCTTTCTATTCTTGATGATTTTCCTAATAAGCTTGATAATAATTCTAATATAGATCCTACAGCTTATTTTATTAGATCTATCTGCGGCATTTGATACTATTGCTCATTCTATTTTAATTAAATGTCTTGAAGATATTGGTATTGTAGGTATTCCTTTAGCTTGGATTAAATCATACTTATCTGAAAGAACATTTTCTATAAAAATTGATAACCATTATTCATCTACTTGTAAAATGTATTACGCAGTGCCTCGGGGTTCTGTATTAGGGCCATTTCTATGTTACCTAGGTACCTAGTTACCTAGTTACCTATATATTACATCTTACAAATATTATATCTAATTTTCCCTCTGTAAAATATCACATTTTTGCTGATGATATTCAATTGTATTGAGCTTCCAGTAATAGCCAATTAATCTGATAATGTAGCTCTAATTGATTGTATTAATAAAAATTGGTTTTTACAAAATATCTTAATGTTGAATATGAACAAACCTCAACTTCTAAATATATTTAGAACGTCATAAGTTTTTTCTTCTGTCATAAATGATGAATCATCATTGATTATATCACAATTGTTCCTTGCTATAATATTCAAAACATGGGTTTTATTTTTAATAATAACCTAAATTTCTCCGATCAGATAGCTAATATGTGTAAATCAACCAATTATTAATTATATAAAATACAATCAATAAGGAAATTCGTACCTTTTAGAATTTCTAAAATGTTAATAGAATCATTAGTTATGTTACGTATACATTATTGTTCTCTATATTATGGCCTTCCTGCTACTTCTACTAAATCCTTAGATAGAATCATTAGATCATAGATAAAAGTGTTACATCGTACAATTATATGACCATGAATCAGTTAATTATCATTTAGTAAATTCTAAATGGTTAAATATTTATCAGAGATCTCTAGATATATAGGTATATAGATATATAGGTATACCTTCAGCTATTTAAAACTAATTTATAAGGTACCCAGAAAACAGTAATAGCAGCATAAAAGCAGCATAGCAGCATATGTAATAGCCTCACTATTTTACATTGTGCTATTATGCTGCTATTATGCTGCTATTAAATGTATATTATGCTGCTATTAATTTGGCATGCTATTATGCTGCTGTTATGCTGCTATTTAAAGTATATTATACTAATATTATGCTGCTATTAATGTTAAAAATATAGTATGATGCTATTATGCTGCTGTTATTAGAATATACATTTAATAGCAGCATAATAGCAGCATAATAGCACAATGTAAACATTTGAGGCTATTGCATATGCTGTTATTATGCTTCTATTACTGTTTGCTGGGTAATTACAAGCTATGGAAAACGTTCTTTCAGTGTAGCTGCAGCCTATCTATGGAATGCGCTACCTGTACGATTAAGAACTAGTGTACATTATTCATATTTTAAATCTAATGTATTGTTATTAATTTGTAAAAATTAATTTTATTATTTTCAACTGATTTATATTTTTTGTGTATTTTGTTATTTTTTTTTTACACAATATTGAACGTTTAACGTTATTTTTGTGTCTAAATAAATATTAAATAATTCATTCATTCATATATATGTGTTTCACATATTAAGATTAATATTAATATGCAAGTACAATTTGATTTTTATTTTGTAAATATTTGAACATAAGGTATATAAAAATATCCCATGGTTATCCCAATTATTATCTATATCTAAGACCTCAGAACGAGTTGTGTCTAATCAACTAATTAATTACAGTATGTCCAATGATATTGTTGGTAAATATCAAAGTGCTTATCTTCCTCATTGTAGTACCTAAACTGCCCTTACTTTGGTCATTAATGATATTATCACATATCTTAATAACAAAGCCCCATGATACCTCGTACTAGGTATCTCCTACTATATTTATCTAGTTATTTTGATACTCTCGATCACAATATTCTTTCTATTGGACTTGAATATAATTACAGTATGTCCAATGCTTTGTTGATTAATACCAGTGCGTACCTTCCTCATCGTAGTACCGAAACTGCCCTTATTTTGATCATTAATGATATGTTCATATATCTTGATAATAAAGCCCCATATGGGTATATGAGAATATTCTATCTCGTATTACTTGACTTATCTAGTGCTTTTGATACCATCGATCACAATATTCTTTCTATTGAACGTAATGAAATTGGTATACACGGTAAAGACTAGTTCGTTTATGTATTTTGTGCCATCTAGAACATATTCTGTGAAGATTAACTCGTCGTTGTCTCCTCCTTATGCTAACATACATGGTGTTCCACAAGGCTGAATTCAATCCAAATACTGAATTGGATCCTTACTATAATGTCTATGACTAAAATACATACATTCTAATAAATAAATATAATATAAATAAAATTATAAAATAAAAATAATATCAAGTAAATATATCTAGTAATTGAATATCTAGTAAATACTATATGAATAAAACTTAATGTGAAAAACGTTATAGGGGCCCCCTGATCTCAGGGCTTGCCTTGCCCCCACAATGTGGGGCCCACAGTCCCCCCATGATTACTGGCTTAATATGGAGTATATGGGTATATAGTATATAAATATATAGTTGTATATATTCTTAATTATTTTTTAAAATTCTAATTTCTTAATTCAGATATTATTTATAATCTAATAATACTATTTATTATTGTATGTAGTAATTATAATTATATTATTTGGAAATATTATTGTTATATTATTATGAATTATACTGCAATATATAGTATATGGAGTATATGGAGTAATTTTTATTCTTATTTATTTTTTTAAATTCAATATTTGTTAATTAAGATATTATTTATAATCTAATAATACTATTTATTATTGTATGTGACAATTAAAAAATATAAATAATGTACATAATAAATTAAAAAAATATATATATATAATATATATATATATATATATATATATATATATCGTAGTATGGTACAAATACGTATATTTGAAATAATTATTGAACATAAAAATAGAATATGTTACATAAGAAAAAGACACTGAATGGTTCATCATTTTGTATATAGAATCGTAAAATATATAAAATAAAAAATAAAATATAAACAACAACAACATTAGCATATAGAATCACTGCTTCACTTCTTCTTTGATTGAACGCCATCAAAATAGTGAAAGTTTTGTGTCCATATTTTCACGTAGTGGTAGAGTTGCGTTTAGCCATTCGCCCGACTTACAATTCACTAATCTATTCCAGATATCAACCTATTTAGATAAATTTATATTTATATAAAATTATTCATAAAAATTGATAATTTAAATGAATTATCTGAAAGCAGGCCGCCGTTTGTTATTATAATAATGTCAGAGTTCAAGGTGACTGATACTTATATATGCACTACTGCACATTATACGCATTATAAGATAAGTTATAGTAACACAATATTTTATATGCTCACATTGGGATATAATGCAGCTAAAAAAATAGCAAAATAAAACCAGTTCAAAGAAATCACACAACCCCAAAATAAAAATTGAACTCTGACATTCTAATAATAATAATCGGCAGCCTGCTTTTAGATTCACGATTTAAATCATAATGTATTTTGGATTAAACCTCAAAGTGGGCAAAATACATACACATTTATATTATATTATATTTTTATATATTTATATTATTTATTAAACCTCTTCTTCGTAGGAATCCATCCATTCTATTTTCTGTCCTGATATATGTCCTTCACCGAGATTTAATCGTATGCCTCCAAGAAAATCATTTGAAGTCAATCTAAAATTGTTATATATAATTATAATCAATATAAATAATTGTAATATTATATTTTTTAATATATTTGCCATATGATTTACTCAAGATCCAATCGTAGTATTGTTTTAAAATTATATTACAAAATTACTCAAACTATTTATAATTACTTTTTATTCATATATGATTTATTTATATATTAAAACTTATTTTTATTAACTACAATTTTTAAAATCAAATAGTATATTTATATTTTTTGTTCGTTACCTTATACATCAGTGATGGTTATATGCGCTACTTTTCGGTGTTTTTAAATAAAATAATTTACTCATTCATTCATTGTTAAATATTATACAAACTTATTTTCCTTAATTAATTTAAATTCAATTTCAAATAAAACAGATGAATTTGTATCATATTCATAATTATACTTTAGAATATATATAATTGATATATTATTTTTAACTAACAATATCTCAAATACAATTATTAGAAATTAAGTTAAGGCATTTAATTAATTCCTTGTATAATTTATTGTTCAGCACATAATTTACATGTAATTAATTCTTTGTAATTACATCCAAGAAAAATAATATAATAAAACAAGTAAAAAAATGACTGTAGATTATAAAAATTAAAATTAATCAAACAAAATAATTATATTAAAATTACAATTAAATTAAGAAATTCAATAACAAATATATGGGAATTATAAATGAATATGTTATATAAATAATAATAAATAAATACAATTTCAATATATATGTTAAATATATATTCATATCAATTAAAATGTTAACTTATATTCTTAGAACATTATAATATATGAAAAAAACTATAGATATATATTCATTAAATTAACTTTTACAAATATTAAGTTTATACATTATAAAAATAACATTTGAAAAATAATATACTATGTATTAAGCATTAATAGTATGATTGAAAAATAATTGTTTTAGATTATTTGGTCAGATTAAAAAAAGATTAAAGATTTAACTCAGAAAACAATCTTTATTAGATATAAATTACTGTAAATTAGTTAAAGGTTATTATAGAATATATAAAATATATATTCAGTAAAATAGATTATAGTTGAATGATAAAATAGATATATTTACAAGATGAGTATTATGAAAGTATAAAAATAAGATAACAATATCATAATAGAGCATATTCATCTGTGATAGTATTAAATTGTAATAATTATCTTGTATTTTATTGATAATTTCCTATTTATAAAATAAAATAATATTAATATTAATGTTTTTAATTTAAATTTAAAAACTATATTTCATTTCTTATTTAATATATTTGTTTAGATAATGTAATGGTATACATAATGATCAATAGTGTTCTGGCAAATGATATTATAGGATGACATTTCCTATGCATTGATATTTTAAATATATATTATTGTATTGTACCAGAAATAAAAATATATATTATTATGACTATTTATATATATATATATATATATATACTATTTATATTTCTAAACATTACGAATGAACTTTATAATTAAAACAATATAACTGTTATTATTTAGATTTAATAATGTATAATTTGAATATTTTATAAATTAAGTTAATGTATTAATAAATAATAATAAAATTGTATACAAAGTAAGTATATTATTAAATAATATATAAAAATGCTAATATTATTTAAATAATTAGTGATTTGTGATAATTATACACTGGTTACAATGCTTGAATAACCTATCGTAATCCCAAACTGTTAGTTCAAGACTGCGTACCCTCAATTCTTCTCTTATAAGTTCATCTAATTAAAAATAAACATTATATTAATTGTTATATAAACTATACATCTAATTTTAGATGAAGAAATTATTGTAAACAGTGGCAGCTTAAACAATTAACTTACCTTCATCGGAAAGTAATTCAAAAGTAAACAAATCCTTCTCTCCCCATTCAGGATTACAATCCCTTTTCTTTACCGAAGTTTTTTGTTTACGGCGTCGATTCGGTAATAAATATCTGCACAAATATATAATAATCAATATTAAAATAGTAAAGTTATATTCAAATCTAGTTGCGTGCACGCACAGCAGAAGTATGCGATTAATACAAATACTGAATATCGAATACTATGCTATATCTCTGTGGTAGCTCCAACATACTGGAATGCTCTTCCATATGAAATTAGGTGTTTAAAATCCCTGTCAATATTTAAATGTAAACTCTCCACGTATACCTATTAGCATTGTAACCTACCCTCCCTTTTCCTTCATTTTTATTGTACTTTATATATTTGATTTCTGTTTCCTCCTCATGACGCCCATAACCACCACGTGATTTTGTAGTCAATAAAACATTCTGAATATCGAATACTATGCTATACGAACCCCTTACAGAACGCATCGGAAGCTCCATGGCTCTTCATGGCCGTTAGGTTCTTAGCTCGAATAATTCTCACTTCTAGTCTAGTTCCAGTCACGCAGCCTTTAATTGTGTAGAACAATTTAGTATGTATTATATTGAATAGTTACTTGTATGAATTAATGTGATTATATATATATATAATTATATAACATTACTATTAGTACTATTAGTACTATTAGTTCTATTAATACTATTAGTACTATTAGCCTAGGCTTTCACTGATCCTCCATAGACGTATGATATACATAGTATGTCGTATGTCTATAAACTGATTTCATTCATTCATTCATATATTATCCATATTTATAATTAAACTTGTCAAGTTAATAAGAAGGTAATTGGCTCTATAAGCAGTATTGCCTATATAATTACTCTGTCGTTATCTAAATCTGATAATAATAATATTTTATTTTTGTTTATTTTTACAGTAATTATTAACTATTTCATTTCTTTAATTTTTTAATTTCGTACATTCTTTGTTTATTCAATAATGTATGTTATCGTTGGAAATATTTATATTTATAGTTTCCATTATATAGCTTAACTAAATTATCAATCAATCAATAATAGTAATAATAATAATAGCATCGCGAACCTTTAGCTTTAGACTTCTTATTAGGCGTACGTTCCGCTTTCATAATCCTCAACGCGATATCGATATCGCCCTTGTAGACTTTGGGCAGCAGCGAGTTGTTCGTAGACTATTAGAGGTCAATGCAAGGTTAGATAGATACATCGAATGCTATACTGGGCGCGTACACCTACTTTTGCTTGTAGCGGATACCACGATGGTATCGATGATTCATCAGCTATTAATAGATCGCTGCTTATCGTGGTTTCTCCTAGGAATTCATTTCTTCCTGATAATTAACATAAATAAGTATAACTAATCATATTATATAAATATATATATTTGATTAAAATAAATATATGTAATGTTATACATAAATTGTTAATAAGAATAATAATAAATGATGATGATAATGAATAACGGTGAATTAGCTCTATAATTAGATATGTATGGTTGAGGTGAAAATAATAATAAAATTAAATATAAATAACAAAAAATTACTTAAAGAACATATAACAAACCAAAAGAATCCGAATGCCATATTGATACCCATAATGCTCTATTTTCTAGTTCACTTTTATTTACCTTAAACTAAAAACGTAGAATATTTAAAATAAATTAAAACGAATTTTTATTTAAATAAGAAATACGAAATATTTTGTATACTTACTTTTACGGTTTCGTCAAAAGTTGGATTACTTGAATTCTTTTTAATTGATGTTTTACGTTTTCCATTTCTTGTACGATCGGGTAACAAATATAGCTTAACATATCTGTTATGAAATAGAAATCATTATATATATATATATATATATTACTAAAATGAGTCATATATTTAGGCCCTGAGTTAACTCCAAACTTAGAATCAGAGTTAAAACTAATGTAGGCCACACTAGAGTTAGTCTAACAATGATATACAAAATTCACCAAACTTAGTCCCAGAGCTAATCCTAGAGGTAAATGCATAGTTATTCCTAGAGTTATTTATAAATTTATAACACTTTTATATCCAAAGTTAGAACTGATTCATACCTACATATTTAAAGGATGATGATAATATATAGATGTGTATATTTGTATTTATTTTTATAATATCTAAATAAATTGTATTATTTATTTTTAAAATCAATAAAAATTGTATTTGTATTGTTATTTAGCTAGTGTGTGGTTTATTAAGTTACTTTACTTATATTGTATTATTCATTGTACATTTCGTTAACATATGTTATCTATATCCTTACTATTCGCTATCATATATTCATATCATTATTTTTATTAATTAACTATGTATTTAATATAAATGTAATTAATATTGTTAACCTATGAAATGAAATGAATTTATTTTTAAATGAAAGAGTTTGAATAATATATATATAAAGAAAAATTGTTGGTGAATATAATAAAAATAGCTTCTTTTATCTTTTCAATAGCAATCATATAAATAAGTATTTTTTATACCTACATTATGCATTTATATTTTATTTTATTCTCTATTTAGTATATATATATTTATATATATATATATATATATATATATATATATATATATACACAGACGAATGACTCTATACATTATATGTTATCCTTAATATAAGCTAATGTATATGTTGTTGATTTCCTTTCATCTATTATCTTCGAATCTGGATAAGTTAAATTCTATCTATATCTCGATAAACTTGAATATACAATATGTGTACATAAATTTATATATATATATATATATATATAAATATATATATGTATATGCTATATGATACATTATATTAAAGATTACCTATTAATACAAGAAATGACTAACGGATCAGTTTTCTTTCTTTTCACATCTGCAATAGCCAAATCTCTACATTTTTTAATGTTTACTTCGAAAGTTTCCTTCCTATAGTAAAGGTAATTGAACATATTATAAAAAGATATATAAATATATTCTTAATATATGTGATACAAAATGGGTGTTTCACAGCGTTCAATCTGCAATATACTATTGCAGACTGGGATGTATTTTATTTTGAGATAAATAATCACATTCACATAATGGCTAAGATAAAGAATGCTCATATGTTTATAATAAATAATATAATATCATTTACAATATATTTAATATTTCCAATAAAATAAAATCCATATATATATATATGATTATAATGTAGTAAATATATATTTAAAAACTAATAACACAGTAGTTGATACATATTGATAATAAACAACATATCAAATAATAAGTTGTAACCTATATAATTTGACTACAGTCATTGGTAAGCAATTCTAATATGTTTCAATAATTATATTGTGTGGTTGCAAATGAAAGTGTCTCAGATATAGGTCACAGTCTGATACACTATCAATAACGTCCAAACAATACACACAACTTTCAATCTGATAAGCAATTTTTCTACACAGACTTATACGATAGACATATATGAATTTAAACAGAAATTACGAAATTCTTGGAATATACGAAATTAATTTAAAATTAAATATGAATTATTTTAATATTAATCAAATTATATATCTAATAATGTATATATAACAAATAATATACGACATATATTTAGTATATGAGTATATTTAGTTACAGCAAATGCATGGTAGATAATATTGGTTTTAAAGTGTAATTATTTTATTTTAATAATTAACAACAATTAATAATAATTAATAAAATAGAATTCATTACTGGACAATGTCCAGTAGACATGTACTAATAAAATACAAATAATAACAATAAGCTACATTCTCTATTGATACTATTATTATGACTATCATATAATCATATTTCTTATTTATATTCTCATTATTCATAAACTTAAGAAAATAATCAATAACAGGATTACTCTATACATTTATGTTGGTATAAAGGTATCCACTATTATATTTTATAAATTTCTTTAGTTAAATATATATATATATATATAAATACTCTGATACATAAACTATATTATTTGAATATATAATTAATTTATAATTAGTATTTTAAATGTAAATCTATACATAATTAATAACGTATTGGCTGTATAGCATTATGAGTATTGCGATACGGAACAGGTAGGCTACACAGATTGACCTATATAAACCTATAGTCGTATTGCATGGATAAGTAGATATCTCCAGTGATCGCAAACTTGCCATAGTTAGCACCCTCTCCGGTCATGCTATACACACTTAGCATGCTTTCTGTACTTCCCTGTGTGTGTACATGCGTGAAGGTATTGTTTATATACGATCTTATAGGTATACGATTATTTAGTTTAATTGGTTATAGACAGTAGTATAATATTAAAAACTCATATTTGTAATAAAATATGATCATAAATGATAGATAACAGATAATAACTGATAATGAAGGTGATATAAACAATAGATAATAAATGAAAATGGAGTAATATAGATAAAGATAAGAAATAATAATCAAGTTGCTATAGATATAAAATAATTGCTGGTAATGAATGTACTATAGATAAAGAAAATAATTAATAATGAATAGTATAATAATATAATAATGAGTAATGAATGTTATATATATAAAGGATATGAATTGAGAACAATATAGATAAAGATAAGAACTTTAAGTCTATAAGATAATATAGATATGAGATAAGAACCGAGAAAGGAGATAAGAGATTTGTGTTCCTGATATTCAGTGTTTTGTACATCGGTGCGTCGAAATGTGAGTGGTTTGAAAAGGCTGTATCAATACTTTCATTTGAACATGTTGACACCTATTATATAATGATTTCGTATACAAATAATGATAAATTATGACATATTATATATTTATTATGTCATTGAATACGTTTATTATTTTTATTAATCTAATATAATCAATTACATATTATAAATACATAATTAATGATAGTTAATATTGAGAAAATAAATATTTAACTATTAGTATTTTAATTATAAAATATAAATATAAAAATCACTATATGTATTAGATGTATTATAAATTATTATAACCAATCAATTTATGAGATGATATAATTTAAATATATTTATAAGATACATTAATTAATTATATATATAATATAAAGATTAAATTTAGGAAAAATATTAAAATTGTCCTTATTATCTAATACGTGATTAATAATTTTAAATATTAAAAGACAATTAACTAACGTAATTATTAAATAATAAATTATTATACAATATATTATATTATAATATTCAAATAATACTATTATTTAGTACTAAGAAATAAATGAAAATATGAAATAATAAAAATAAATAAATGCTTTGGTAACTAATTTAAAAATTATTACATAATTAAAGTTATAATATATTTATGAATTTAATTGTAGGTAATATTGTATTGAAATCAATATAATAGTTTCTCATTAATATTACGATATTTGTAGATAGTATAATGATAACATAAAGATCATGCAACGAATACAAACAGCTTTATTGTTATTAGATCCAAGAGAATCGACATCCGAGTTTCGATCTGTTAAAGGGGAATACGTCAGATAGTCGTACTAATGAATATAAGTGAATTAACTAGGAGAGAAGATTCTATGAGAACTTTACTAATTATTACCTTAAATTTATTTAACTGAACCTGTTTAAACCAGTTTATACTGGTTTAATCGAGTTTGAATAAAACGAATAAAATAAACTTGATATATAGATTAGTAATGATACATTATTATATACATAGTTGTTAGTGTATTAGTGTTAAGCATACTCACCAATGCGTGAAATACTTATGTATTACAACGATGATTAATTAAGCGGTGTTACAGATAATAGAAGGCAGTTCAGAAATACATTTCTATACGATAATAATGACTAATTTAACCTAGTTACTAATAGAGAATCAATAGTAATGTAACGATTCTGGTAAGTAATAAACAAATCATCGGAAAAAATTGCAAATTGAATTAAAATCATAGAAGAAAATTGAAATTACAGTTGATTATATATATTTGATTCGGAACCTTTACATCACTACTATTGGAACCGGTACATGCCTACTGACCACATTCTGGGATATCCAAGTACGGCATAGATGTTTGTGTCTTTATTACTCTCATAAAAGGTTTTTTGAATCGAGAAATGGAGAGCAGAGTTAACGATGAAGTATTACTAATATCCACTTCATTTTCATCGAGTAAATTATAATTCTCATCCTTTTCTTCATCGACAAATTGGTCATCTTTTGATAAACATTCTTCAGTAAATGTTTTAACATTAATAGTTTTTTCAGAATTATATTCCGTTATCTCCTTTTTATCAATTACTTCTTTAGTATTATCATCAATTTCATCTATAATTATATTTGTATCGAGCCTAATTTCACCATTAATTTTAATATCACTTTCTTGTTTCAAAGTACAGCTATCAGTCGCCACTTTAATATGTTTTAATTGATCACATTTATCGTTAATCGTATCTATAGACAATTGTTCTACAACATTATCATTTAGATATTGGTCACACGCATTGGAATTAATGAAATTAACATGTTTACCCTCATCAACGTTAGCGCATCCACGAATAAAGATCGGATGCTGAGCTACAATCGGAGATTGCGTACACACTCGGAGATTGAGAACCTCGCCGTCGTCGATACTAGTGCTGTTCATCTTCTCTAGAACGCCGTAGTTTGTGTTGTACACCTCGCAGAAAGGTTCAGAGTCTTCGCCGCAGTCGTTACTCTCTAACAGATCCAGGGTGTTCTGTTTCACTAGAGTTAGGCGGCCGCGCTCCAGCGATCTCATCTCCGTTTGCGCCAAGTCGTTGATGTCTAATTCCACTTCGGTGAGCGTAGAATTATCTACCGCTGAGTAGCCTTCACCAAGCGATATATCTTCGGGTTCCGTGCACTCAGATATATCGGACAGGGCGTCGTCATCAACAG
This sequence comes from Osedax fenrisi, assembly GCA_964019155.1. Taxonomy (NCBI): domain Eukaryota; kingdom Metazoa; phylum Annelida; class Polychaeta; order Sabellida; family Siboglinidae; genus Osedax; species Osedax fenrisi. The sequence goes on along the minus strand of OZ025246.1, from coordinate 6,283,072 downwards.
ATTCTCGGTCTTCGAACGTGTCTTCGAATAGTAACGATACTTTACTATCGTAGTAGAGTAGCTCGTCGCTGATACTAGGTATGTCGTCGGTTTCAATAATGCAGCCACTGTAGTCTCTCGCTATTGATGATTCTACTATTGGTTGCGATCGTTCAACGTGATTTGACGATAGCTCCTCCTCCTCCTCATTGTCGGTATCTTCTAACCTGTAGGAAATATCTACATAGCTATTATCCGACGGATTCTCCTCTACGCTAAACCTACTACCCGAGAGTAATGTTTTTCTACGGTTAAGCGCGATCGATGCACCGCCACCACCATGCGTTAGAGGACCTGTTTCTTTGTCTACTTCGGTGATTGTTTCCAGCGGAACGTCGCCGCACGAACTAAGTCGTTGTTCGCACCTTCGGTTGGCATCCGATTGGTTATCGGACGGCGGCGAATCGGATTTAGAGACGTTGGATTCGAAAGTAGGCGGAAATTCGTCAACTTCGTCGAGTTGTCGCTGTTCTCGATTAGAAATCGCAGTGATATCGAAGTCGTTATCTCCTTCCTCGTAGAAAGGAGTGTCGGAGAAGGAAGCGGCATCTTCCGCCGAGTCGATGTTTGCCTCGACCAGGTCGTCGATACTTTCGTCGAGCGTTGCGTCGAGGATGCGTATTACCGGCACTGTCAAGGGTCAGGTTATTCCATTTCCATTCATCGGTGATATATTAGAAAGCATTATTATATGTGGGTAAGTAATTTGGTGTTGGTGTATAAGTTTCACATTTGATATTTAATTTTTTTTAATTTATTATATATTAAAATATAAAAGTATTATTACAAAAAATATTTATTATATAAGTAATAACATTATATATACATTTATAATATATATTTCTATATATACACAGTAAAATAGTTATGAATAATGAATACAATTATAATATTTAATAATCTATTTACAACAAGAAAACATTTTCTATTATTAACATGGGAACAAATTACTAAGTTTAACATTTATCGATGAATTACGACACATATTCAAATTGATATTGTTATTTATATAAAATATTGTAATTATAGACATTTCATAGAAATTAGAATTAATAGTATTTTATAAAATATATATATATATATATATATATATATATTTATAAATATATTTAACCACATATATTATATAAACTCAATAAATGATAACATTTTAAAAACCTGTATTAATTGGTGATTTTTCACATATATCCCTGTATGATAATTACACATTATTATACAAGTATTATTAAAACTGATAATATATAAATCTATTAAATTTTAATTAATATTGTTGTAAATTTATTGATAAATTAATTATATTACTATTATAAGACCAATTTTGTTAATTTTAATATTATGATATATAACAATAATTAAATAAATATTTAGATATATTAATACAATTAAATAATACAATAAACATAGTACAAATAATAAAAAGTTATATTTTTATGAAAAAATAAAGTAAAATCTAATTTGATTTCAATTATAAACTAGTCGTAATAAGTTTGATATAAATCAATTAACTTTTAAACCTACCTTAACTAAAAATTATTAATTAGAACAATTCCTATCTAACATTTTATATATATAACGTCATATATAATGTATATTTAGCAACATATATAGTATGCATATTGTAGTAACCTAGCAGAGAGATACGAGTCGATGCTTTGACAGTTGCTAGTCGGTGATTGACTATCCTCCGTAGTCAAAGTAATGGCGTTATTCGTAACAATGACCTCTATTGTTTCCTGTCGATGTTGATTGCGTATTTAGTATAGGAATGGAAAATATAATAACGCTATTATAATATAATTATGCAATTATTATTGATTCAATTATATATATTATTATATGATTATATATTATATATATATATACTAATAATTATTAACAATTTATTATTATGTTAATTAACGATTGGTCATTTTAACGTTTGAAAATAATTATAAATAACATTTTTTCTTGAAAACTCCGTTTTACTGTCAGTAAAATCTTCCTCAGAATCAGACGATTCTACAGTTTTTCTCACTGAAATCTATCGATGAGATATGGTTAATTGTCTAACAATAATATAACTATTGAATTCTTAAGACAAAATATGTTTGCATAACTTAAAAATAAATTATAAATTATAAATTATTAAATATCTGTAAGATAATTTGATTAATGTGTTTATATTTCAAAGAGATTTTTAGTTCTATAATTTATACAAAATTATATATTTAATTATTGTTAATAATATTATTCATTCAGATGTGTTGTGTACCTTCTAACATTTTCTAAATAATGTCATTGATTATAAGTTACCTTATTTTACCAAACAAATCATATTGTATAGAGATACCTAATAGTAATTAACCCTTAGTACTTTTTACATTCATTTTGCTCAGAATAATTATTGTTCTATACGTGTATTAAAATAAATAGCTTCTCATAGTATTTATGTTATTTACATTTGTCTAGTATTTATAGAATATATATATATATATATATATATATATATATATATATATATATATATATATATAGTTGTTATAGTTTTTTTAATAATGATTATATTGATGGTATAAATTATAACCATTTTTAACTACTATTACAGATATACATTATATTTATATGTAGGTATTGAGAGTAAAAATCTTTATAGATATAACAGAATATAAACATTGTATAATTATGATACAAAATAAGTGTTTGAAATTGGCCGACTACATTTTAAAAATACTTGTTATCTGTGATAATATTAAAGTACTGAGTTTACACTCTTTGTAAACTCAATAAGGTCAACGAGTTCACTTATAAAATACTCATTGTAAGACAATAACATAGCATAGCTTTTATATATACGCGCTATACGCTAAACTTACATACTAAAGTTATCAAACCGTACGAATCTCAGTGAAGATCTCTAAAGGTTTTCTATTATAATAAACCAACGTTATTACATCAATGAAGGAATCCTAGTCTATCTATTTACATCACAGAGCTATAGAGAAATCTCTCTGGCTCTATGATTTTCATATAAAAACCATTGATGTAAATACAAAATAAACTCTGATAAAAACACGCACGGCGGATTTGAAAATTAAATAAAGATTTAAAAATATAAATATTAATTATTATTTTTCAACAACAAAAATGGAAATTATTGCTGTTAATTTATAAATGAACCTGTTTAAATGTTCTCGATGGCTTAGCAGGTTTAGGAGAAATTAAATTATTAGATGTAGAGTTGTTTTCATCTATGGTAGATTTCATTAAATTCTTTAGCATTTGTTGATCATTTTCAGATGGAATAGAAGTAGCTGTAACTTCACCTAGAATCTGAAAACAACAAATATAAATAAGACATGATTACTCAAACTATACATTCACAATTAATAACTATCTAATGCGTAGGTAATTTCCGATGATATTTGATAAAATATTGATTTATAAACATATTGAAAAGTATTGCATTAATAAAACTTATAATGAAATGAAAATATAATTCTGAAAATATCTAAATATATAATATAAAATTAATCATAGTAATCCTGATTTAGTGTATAAAAAGCAGACTATATTTAGATTTTAATTTCAAATTTTTTTCAACAATAAAAAATTATGATGAATTGATTGGCGGTGAGAAACCTGGGGAGAATTCTGATAAATAGAGGTATGGCTGCTCTGTGACTGGGTGTCTGATATCTCTCCTGTATGACCTTCTGAATTATTGTTGCTTTCTAATATAGTATATACAGTATATATATAGAGTATAATATAGTATATATGTGATTCGAATGACATGAATTCTGATTATATTATTGATGTAATCTATAACAATAATATTACGATAAAATCAAATAAACTAATAATTATTATCAGAACATTCTATAGAAGATCCTAGATTATTATAATTACTAAGGTTATAATACATACTAAGGTTACACTTAATTTCAATATTTTTTCTTCAAGAAATATATAGAATTTATAAATTAATAAACATATGTTAATATATATAAAATAATATAATATTTAATATAATATGTTAAATACATGTTTTAATAGATATTAATATAGTAAGTAGAATTAAATATTAACACTAATGTAGTACTATATTATTATTAGTATTATAATTATACATGACTTCAATACAATTAAGTTATTAAGTAATTACATAATCATAATTCAGGATTACATGTATTAATAAGAAATAGAATACCCATTACCGGTACCACATCGCGTAAAGCCACTCATAATAAGCAAGCGCATGCTTTACAATTGCCATCGTGTCTTTGTTTACGATTAACATTATGAAACAATGTCACAACCACAATACCTGGTTTTCTTTTGAACGACGATTTAATCACGCTAGAAGGTTTCGTGTCATTCGTAGTGAAAAACCATTCTCCATTCATTGCTTTTAATTTTCTAAAATGTTAATTATAGTATTAAATATAGAACAATTTTGATTATATAAAGTATTATTAATATTAATATAAACCACATTATTATTAACATGGATATAATTAAGATAACGTAATATTATATAGAATAGATTTTAGTTCATTGACATATGTTATCGTTAATATTACTTATGTACATTAATATATATATATATATATATATATATATATATATATATATATATATATATATATATAATAAGTTGGATTACAAAAGGGGAAATGTAGATTATTTGTTAACTTAATGTATTATATAATACTACTAGTGACCACTACTTTGAATACTGAACACTAGTTGCTACAGTTGCGGATATTATCAATATATTAAGTTGTATAATCTTATACATTAATATGAGAGATAATCTACATTTAATGAATATATATATTTAATGAATATATATATTTATATATATATAGGGTAGGTACATCTTTGTTTGACTAGTACATATTGCATTGGACTATAACAATGAATGAATATACAAAGTAAATAACTTTTGTTTGAAACATAATTCGCACATCCATTCTGAAGATCTGTAAAACTGAATATCGGCATCGCCCTCTATTGGCTTCAAGATGCGGCATTCCTCGCAGACCATCTGACCGCATTGAGGACAAGCTTGACCCTTGGGTCCAAAGAAAAATCCTAACGAATAAGCATATCGTTCACGTATATACATTATATTAATATTTTAATATTTTAATGTTTGATATTAAATAAATATACATTATTTTTAAAATAAATACAAATTAATAAATAAATATATTAGGTAAATATATCAGACTATAATAAAATTGTCTATAATATTGTTAGTTAAATAGTTAAATTGAATAATATTATTTATTTTTCACATGTATATAATACTCCTATTATGGTGTGTTTATAACTATTGAATAATTATAGCAAAGATAGGGCCATAGTCATTATTTTCATTCTATAATAATTCTATTTATTTACTTAATCAACATGACTAGTTATTAGCATAGTCAAATTTAACTTATAATTACTACTAACTTATAAACTTACTGATTAATAGTCTAACTGAATATAATCTATATAGCATTAAGTTATTAGTTAATATAGGGGAAGGTAGGGTAATTTGGCCATGTTTGTATGTGCGTTACTAGGGCTCTACATCAAAATTATTAAAATACCTTCATATACTATGTAACTAATATTATATATATTTACGAAATGTATATTTTAATTATTTATATTTTTATATATTTTACGAATAAATTGGATATTAATAAACTATATAAATATGCATAAAAAACAACGAAGTCGGGTAATTTGGCCGATAGTACAACTTTACTCGATATGATATGAAATTATGTTCTAAAATATTTAAATTGAATTTCTCGAATAAAATTGTGAATAACGCAATAACGCTCAATACCACCGCCAGATTATTTATTTTATTTTTTATTTTTTTTATTTGGTGGAGTCCTTTCATCCCATCCAGGAACTTAGATGAAGTTTTCACTTATAACCATATATGGCTCTAATGTCACTTCGAAGCCGCTCTCATGTTAAGGCATCCATAGTTTTAAAGAGAGCCGATCATTTACATAGATTAGATTATATTTTCAAAATTATTGCAATATTATATTACTTATTTATTGAACTTCGTATTACGCACTTTATTAATAATGTATACGATCAAATCAACAATGTCTAAGAATATGATATACCAGAGGTGGTAATAGTGAAATCTATATATGGTTAGTTATCAATTTTTATATCAATTCTATCATTTTACTATTTCATATCTGATTAGTTAATGATAGGCCAAATAAGCCGACTTTCATCGGCCAAATTACCCATTTTGATCTGTAGCTCTTATCAACCTGTAGCCTACTTATTCCATATTGCAGAAATCATAATGCTATACAGCTTATATATGATTAATTATGTATAGCTTTATATTTACAATACGAATTATAAATTTAATTATATATATTCTTGTATTGACATATATTTAACTAAACTTAACTAAAATATATATATATATATATATATATATATTAAACAAATATAGATAATGGTAGATTACTTATTACATGTACATAAAAATCATATTATTTATTATTTTCTTGAGTTTGCGAATAAAACAAATAATAACTAGAATTATATTATAGGAATACTAATGGTGTCATTAGAGAATATAGCTTATTGTTATCTATTGTTTAATAACGTTGATATGGCTACCGCAGACTAACCAAACTCACACCTGCACCTGGAACAAGACTTTGACGCATCTTGTCCTGACTTCAGTATTCCCTTCCTTCGTATTACTTTGATTTCGCTCTCGAGTTTTCTACAAAATAATAGACATTATACGATTGTGATACAGACGTATAACTATGTATTTAGTATTCTTGTGATAATTTACCTTCTATAATAGTAATCAGATGTATTCAAATTATTAATAATATGTTTACATAAATATCATTACTATAATATCATAATATCAACAATTATTTATTTGTACAAAAAAAATACATGTAAGAATGTTATTTTTTAATTTAATTTATTTATATGTTAGTATTAAATATATAAAATGATAAAGGAATATGTTATATTATATAACACATGTATTGATCAAATACTAGTAGACCAATAATATAATTATAGGCACAGATTTAAAAAAAAATTATTTATTGTAATTATTTATGCGGATCATCTATTATCAACATAATTGTATGCGTTTCTTAAATAATGTTTTAAATAATATCTTATTAAGATATAACACTACAGTAATGGTACAGTGTGTTATGTGTAGATAATCAATAGAATCGTGAATCATGCAAACACTAAAACATTGCACACGTATATAATACTAATCTATAATATAAAATAAAAGTTGATTAATAGTTATATATATATAATATATATTATATATATATAATATATATATATATATATATATATATATATATATATATATATATATATATATATATATATATGTATAATAAAATAAGTAACATTATTGCAAAGATTAATTGCGAAATAAACAAAATAGCATGGTGTGATATTAAATAATGTTTTACTGTAATTTATATTTATTATATAATATATTTGTATACACTATAATAGTATATTAACAACTTCTATAAATAATATATATATATATATATATATATATATATATATATATATATATATATATTATCAATAGTATAGCCAACGTTAACGGTTATGTAGGCCATAGTTTAATTTAATAATATAATAATCCCCAACCTAAAGTTTAAATGAAGACATAACAGTAATATAACATTTCTATAAAATAGGCAACCTCTGAACTCATATCCTTATGTAATGTTAATGTTAACGGAATAATAGATTCCAATATATGTAACTATCGAAATGCAGTTTAAGTTAAAAAAAAACAACGCTATAATATTAGTAATCAATATTTTGTTATTTTTCATAATTTTGATAGAAATAAGTGGTGTTCTAATATGAGTTATTAATGCTGGATATTGTTTACATAGAATACGTTGAAAAATCTATTTTTGTCAATACAAAAAAATGTGCATACTTTTTTTTAAACCCGTGAGCCCTCTTAAATAACAACTTCTCATCTTACCACTCTTTTACCACTCTTTTACCGCTAACTTACCACTCTCTTAACCTCTCTTACCACTCTCTTACCTGCAATTAAACTTCTCATCCTTCAACAAATCGTCGTTTCTTTGAATGACCTTCAGAATAATGTCTCGTTCACTTTCGGTTAGAGAGTTTAAATCGATTAGATCCATTGCTGGGCGAGTGAATTCATTTAAAGCCTGCGTGATAGACGTGCAATAGTGTCTATAATTAATAATTAATAATTGATATTACATTGCAATTAAAATATGTTGTTAATGGTATTGCATTGTTTTATATAATATATATATAGATGTATATAGACATATACTGTATATAATATGTATATAGATGTATATAGATGTATATAGACATATACTGTATATAATATATATAAATGAACATATGTATATGTATATGCATTATAGGTATATATATATATATATATATATATAATAATATTTATTTATTTAAAAGGCGGTTTACATCAATGTATATATATATTGTACCAATAAAAATAGCAGATATATATATATATATATATATATATATATATACTAGCCGTACCCGACCCGGAGTTGCTCGGTTTTTGATTATTTTCCTATTATCTATTATTTATTAATTATAGCTAATGCTGATTCTGCATTGCTATATATACAATAAAATAAATGTTAGTTAAAATACAACAAAAATATAGAAAAATATTTGTTTAATATTTAACAAATTTGTGGAAATATATTAAAAAATACAACAAATATTTCAAATATTACCAAATATGTTTTAAAAAATGACTAAAAACCAAACTTAAACCCAAACCGTACCTGACCCGGCGTTGCTCGGTTTTTGATTGTTTGCCAATTATATTTATTAACTATAGCTATTACTAATTCTGCATTGCTTAATATTTATATTAAATTTTTTCCTAACTATTATTTATATACAATAAAATAAATGTTAGCTGTCATACAATCAAATGTAGAAAAATATTTTAATATTTAAAAAATTTGTGGAAAAATATTTCAAAAAATATATTAATAATACAACAAATATTTCAAATATTACAACATATGTTTTAAAAAAATTTCTAAAACCAAAACACAAACCGTCCCGACACGGCGTTGCTAGATTTTTGATTGTTTTCCTATCTATTATTTATTAATTAGAACTATTCTTGATTTTAAATTGCTTGCATTACCCAACCCGACGTTTCTCGATTTTTGATTATTTGCCTATCAATTATTAATTATAGATATTCCTAATTATGCATACCTATTCTTTAATTTTGTTTCTAACTAATATTTAATAATTCTAACTGTATCCGATGTAGATCTAGAGTTGTTCGTTTTTAAGATTTATTCGTTAAATATTTTGTAAAAATACAAAAAATAATTTAAAATAATTCAAAATATATATTTTTAAAAATTGTCTAAAAATATTTCAACATATTAGTAGCCGTACCCGACCCGGCGTTGCTAGGTTTTTGATTGTTTGCCTATTTATTTTTATTAATTATAGCTATTCCTGATTATGTTAAAATATATTATTGCTAAAAAATACAACAAATATTTAAAATATTACAAAATATTTTTAAAAAAATGTCGAAAACTCAAACCCAAACAGTACCAGACCCGACATTTATCGGTTTTTGATTGTTTGCCAATTTATTATTTATTAATTAAAGCTATTCCTGATTCTACATTTCTAGTATATACAATAAATAAAGTTGATCTAAAATACAAACAAATGTAAAAACATATTTTTTTTAATATTTAAAAAATTAGTGCAAAATATTTCAAAAAAGACAACAAATATTTAAGATATTCCAAAATATGTTGAAAACCTAAACCCAAACCGTAATCAGGCGTTGCTCGGTTTTTTATTATTTGCCTATCTATCATTTATTAATTATAACTATTCCTGATTTGGAATTTCTTGCCTTACCCAACTATGCTTTACTCGTTGTTTGATAGTTTACCTATCTATTATTTATTAATTATGGTTATGTATGATTCTGCCTTTCATATATAATAACATAAATTTGTGCTAAAATTCAAACAAATTTAGACAAATATTCGTTTTTAATATCTCAAAAATTAGTGGAAAAATATTTCAAAAATATTTCAAAAAATATTTAAAAAAATACAAAACATATTTCCAATAAATATAAATAGTAATATATAAAATATATAAATAATATTACAAAATATATTTTTTTTAAATTTCAATAAAATGTCTACATAATATTTCAAAAACATGTTTAAAATATTTCAAAATATTTCTAAAAATGTTTAAAAATATATCAAAAAATATTTCAAAAATTTCAAAAATATTTCAAAAATATTTCAAAAATATTTCAAAAATATTTCAAAAAATGTCAAAAATATTTCAAAAATTTCAATAAATTTTCAAAAATATTCAAACAAATTTCTGTACATTTCTGTAAAGCTGTACCCGATCCGGCGTTGCTCGGTTTTGACTATTTTCCTATATATTATATATTAATTATAGCTATTCCTGATTCTTAATTGATATATATAATAAAATAAATGTTAGCTGACATACAAAACAAAGTAGAAATTTTTTTCAAATAATATGTTAAAAAATACAACAAATATTTCAAATATTACAAAATATGTTTTAAAAAAATGTCTAAAACCCAAACCTAAACACTAACACAAACCGTATACTACCCTGCGTTGCTAGGTTTTTGATTATTTGCCTATTAATTTTAGCTATTCCTGATTATACTTAGCTAATATTTAATTTTTTTCTTCTAACTAATATTTACTAATTCTAACTGTATCCGATGTAGACTCGGCGTTGTTCGTTTTTAAGATTATTTGTAAAATATTTGGTAAGATTACAAATAATAATTTAAAATATTACAAAATATATTTTTAAAAAGTGTCTAAAAATATTTTAAGAAATATAAAAAATATTTCAACATATTAGTAGCCATACCTGATTTTTAATGCCTATTTATTTTTTTATTAATTATAGCTATTCCTGATTATTCTAAAATATATAATTGCTAAAAATTGCAAAAAAATATATAAAATATTACAAAATATGTTTTAAAAACAAACCATACCCGACCCGGCATTTCTTGGTTTTTGTTTGTTTGCCTATCTATTATTTATTATTTATTAATTAGGGCAATTTCTGATTCTATATTTCTAGTATATACAATTAAATAAAGTTTATTTAAAATACAAACAAATATAGAAAAATATTGTTTATAATATTTAAAAAATTAGTGAACAAATATTTCAAAAAATATTTTAAAAAATACAACAAATATTTCAAATTTTACAAAATATGTTGAAAACCCAAACCCAAACCGTCCCAAAACGGCGTTGATCGGTTTTTAATTATATGCCTATCTATACTTTATTAATTATAACTATTCCTGATTTAGAATTGTTTGCCGAACCCAACCCGACGTTGCTCGTTTTTTTATTATTTGCCTATCAATTATTAATTATAGTTATTCCTAATTATGCATAGCTAATCTTTAATTGTTGTCTTCTAACTAATATTTAATAAATCTAACTGTATCCGATGTAGATCTAGCGTTGTTCTTTTTAAGATTTATTCGTAAAATATTTTGTAAAAATACAAAAATACAAAAATAATTTAAAATATTATAAAATATATTTTTAAAAAGTGTCTAAAAATATTTTTTAAATATAACAAATATTCAACATATTAGTAGTCATACCCTACCCGGCGGCGAGTGTAGGGTTGCACGACGTGCATTGCACGTCACTTCGATTAATTCAAATTAAAAAACAGGTCACATGACCTTGCATGACCTATATGACCTTATTTTTAAAATAACAAAAATATATTTAAAATATTTCAATAAATCTATTTTATTTATTAAATAATATTAATTAGATTATTTCACAAATGTCAGTAATTAACATCATTAAACCACTTATATTTTTTATAAACAAATGGATTACGGAGATACATAACCATTATTAGTATGTATAATTCACTATAAAAACGTATTTTTCATATAATAATTACTATTTCCGAAATAATCATTATTATAATGTCGTAACTTTAAATGTAATTATTACGTTATTTAATTATTGTCTAGTTAATTATATTTCAATACAATATACTTATATACTCCTATGTATATAATATATGCATATGTATCTAATGGATGAAGTCACTAGATCACAAACTTTTATAGACACGAATAGTAATATAGCTCCTGAAATTAAATTATAATCCACATCTAATATTTTATTAATGCGTTTTAGTTGCACGTTTTTGATCATAACTGTTTTATAAATATCAATTTGAAAAAACTAAAATATGAAGTCTATTATAGAATTTAATAAGCTTTCTATTGGTATTACAAATGCATTAATTTAAAAAATCGCTTTATCATATCTATATAGATATGATACATTGTTAATCAAACCTAAAATCGAATAAAGTTAATTATTTATGATATTTATATGTAGGTTTTCATCCTGGTTTTAATATTATTATATTCACTTTAAAGCTTATTAAATTCTACAATACAAGTCATATTTTCGTTTTTATAGATACCCTTACAAATAAAAAGTTATGGTCACATATGTACAACAAAATATGTACATTATATTAAATATGTATAGATATTATAATATTATAATATAATATTACATTGATATTATGTATGTTTATATTTATTTATAATACTTATTTTTCAATGTATATTTTCTTGATATATATATATATATATATATATATTATTAATTTAATTAAATATATATGTTAATAATATCATATACATATTATTCGAACATTATAAATTATAAAATTATTACTATTAATGATGTGTTTTAAATAAATACATTATATATATATATATATATATATATATATATATATATATATATACATATTCTAAGGAAAGGGCGAATTACATTTTTTCTCTACCCTTTAACTTACGTAATAAAATACAACTTTAAAACACATTCTACTTTTACGAAATATAAATTTCATTAAATTATTATATTCAAGTACCCATTGCAAAAGTAAACATGTGTAGTTTCTCGTCATCAATTCGCCCTTCCCATCGAAATTAGTTGTAGTCGTAATTATTTCTATTCGAATTATATATTATTATATATATTTAATATATTTATTCACTATTTGTATCTTTATGTGATATATATATATATATATATATATATATATTCTAACATTACATACTATATTACAAATATATTACAAATATTACAAAAAATATATTACAAATATGACATACTATACAAAATCTCATTCGCATACCTATATATATATATCATATAGTATATGATATATTGGTTAAACTTTATATAATCTATAGAATGTATATTATATTATTTAATATAGTATTATAATAATTTAAATAATAAACAGTAATCAACATGTATTGGTGATTATGCCTATAGGCATGCGAACGAGATTTTGTATATATACTATAGTATGTAATATTTGTAATATATTTTTAATATAGTATGTAATGTTAGAATAATATATATCACATAAAGATACAAATAGTGAATACATACATTATATATATATAATAATATATAATTCGAATAGAAATAATTACGATTACAAATAATTTCGATGGGAAGGGCGAATTGATGACGAGAAAATACACATTTTTACTTTTTTACTATTGCAATAAGTACTTGAATAGAATAATTTAATGAAATTTATATTTCGTAAAAGTAGAATGTGTTTTAAAGTTGTATTTTATTACGTAAGTTAAAGGGTAGAGAAAAAATGTAGTTCATCTTCATCAATTCGCCCTTCCCTTAGAATATGTATATATATATATATATATATATATATATATATATATATATATATATATATATATATATATATATATATATATAATGTATTTATTTAAAACACATCATTAATAGTAATAATTATATAATTTGTAATGTTCGAATAATATATATATGATATTATTAACATATATATATATTTAATTAAATTAATAATAATATATGTATGAAGAAAATATACTTTTAATGTAATAATATATGATATTATTAACATATATATTTAATTAAATTAATAATATATATATATATATATATATATCAAGAAAATATACATTGAAAAATAAGTATTATAAATAAACATACATAATATCAATGTAATATTATATTATAATATTATAATATCTATTCATATTTAATATAATGTACATATTTTGTTGTACATATGTGACCATAACTTTTTATTTGTTAAGAGTATCTATAAAAACGAAAAGATGACTTCTATTGTATAATTTAATAAGCTTTATAGTGAATGTAATAATATTAAAATTAGGATGAAAACCTACATATAAATATCATAAATAATTAACTTTATTCGATTTTAGGTTTGATTACCAATGCATCATATCTATATAGATATGATAATGCGATTTTTTAAATTAATGTATTTGTAATATTTTTATACCAATAGAAAGCTTATTAAATTCTATAATAGACTTCCTATTTTAGTTTTTTCAAATTGATATTTATAAAACAGTTATGATCAAAAACGTGCAACTAAAACGCGCTAATAAAATATTAGATGTGGATTATGATTTAATTTCAGGAGCTATATTACTATTCGTGTCTATAAAAGTTTGTGATCTAGTGACTTCATCCATTAGATACATATGCATATATTATATACATAGGAGTATATAAGTATATTGTATTGAAATATAATTAACTAGACAATAATTAAATAACGTAATAATTACATTTAAAGTTACGACATTATTTCGGAAATAGTAATTATTATATGAAAAATACGTTTTTATAGTGAATTATACTTACTAATAATGGTTATGTATCTCCGTAATCCATTTGTTTATAAAAAATATAAGTGGTTTAATGATGTTAATTACTGACATTTGTGAAATAATCTAATTAATATTATTTAATAAATAAAATAGATTTATTGAAATATTTTAAATATATTTTTGTTATTTTAAAAATAAGGTCATATAGGTCATACTAGGTCATGTGACCTGTTTTTTAATTTGAATTAATCGAAGTGACGTGCAACCCTACACTCGCTACCCGGCGTTGCTAGGTTTTTGATTGTTTGACTATTTATTTTTATTAATTATAGCTATTCCTGATTATTCTAAAATATATAATTGCTAACAAATACAAAAAATATTTAAAATATTACAAAATATGTTTTAAAAAAATGTCGAAAACTCAAACCTAAACCCAAATCCAAACAGTACTCGACTCGACATTTATCGGTTTTTGATTGTTTGCCTATTTATTATTTATTAATTAGAGCTATTCCTGATTCTACATTTCTAGTATATACAATTAAATAAAATTAAACATATGTAGAAACATATTTTTTTTAATATTTAAAAAATTAGATAAAAAATATTTCAAAAAATACAACAGATATTTCAAATATTCCAAAATATGTTGAAAACCTAAACCCAAACAGTTCCAAATCGGCGTTGCTCGGTTTTTTATTATTTGCCTATCTATCATTTATTAATTATAACTATTCCTGATTTGGAATTTCTTGCCGTACCCAACTTTGCTTTACTCGTTGTTTGATAGCTTACCTATCTATTATTTATTATTTATGGCTATTCATGATTCTGCTTTTCATATACAATAACATAAATTGTTGCTAAAATTCAAACAAATTTATACAAATATTAATATCTCAAAAATTAGTGGAAAAATATTTCAAAAATATTTCAAATAATATTTAAAAAAATACAACACATATTTCCAATATTACAAAATAGTACTTAATAAATATCGAAAACCCAAACCGCACCCTGCGTTGATCGATTTTTGATTGTTTGCCTATCTATTATTTATTAATTATAGCTATTCCTGATTCTGTATTCCTAGTATACAACAAATATTTCCAAATATTACAAAATATATTTTTTATAAATGTTCTACAAATATTTTAAAAAGTATATTATTATATCTTATAATATTTATATATTTATTATATAATTATAATATTTTAATTATATCTTAAAATAATATTATTTCAACGAATAGTTGAAAAATATAAAAAAATATTTCAAATAATATTTTTTAAAATACAAAAAATATAAATAATATTACAAAATATATTTTAAAAAAATTTCAAAAAAATGTTTAAAAATATTTCAAAAAATTTCAAAAATATTTCAAAAATATTTCAAATAATTTCCAAAATTTCCAAAAATTTCAAAAAAAAATCAAAAAAAATTCAAAAAAATAGTTCGAAAAAATGTAAAAAAAATATTTCAAAAATGCGACGCCGAAGATTTTGGACGACAAAAAATCATTTTAATGGCAAAAAGTCAATTTTTCAGGTTTTTCTGGGGTACGCGGTATGAAATTCAAAAAATTTTCCGGACCAAGACCATACTGTTGCAAATTTATTAAGATCGGGTATAAAATATTTTCGCGACGTACCCCGGTTCTCGAGTTACCTCACCAGATACACACACACACACACACATATATATATATATATAATTAAATAGACTTTCTTTTATATAATAGATATATATAATTAAATAGACTTTCTTTTATATAATAGACTAGATGGCTTCGGCCCGGCGTTGCCCGGGTATTATACTTGTAGTGGTAATTATAACGTCTTAAGGGGATCCCGCACATAACACGCAATTTGCCAATTTCGTGTATAAATAGATAGGAAAAATATATGTCCACTAAAAAAAATAGAACTTATATATTCTATTCATTCAATTGACATAATTTTTTATGTCATGTATTCATAACATATACATGCATAGGAAAATAGAAAGTTATTTTTAATATTATTATTTATTATATTATATATATCTAAATTAAAAATTAGAAATACTAAAATGATGGTTTTTCTATAGAAATTATCATTTAATACAATGAATTCTATACATTTTATTAAATATCTCTCTATTTTACTATTCATATAATTAAATTCTATATAAAGCACAACAAATTAATATTATAATTATAATATTTTTTATGTTCTATATTTTTGAATGCATATACCTAGCGCGAAATAATTATTCTGAGAAAACAGCGTTTGAAGTTTGACAGCATAACAATGTAATATTGAATAGCATATAATAGCATTATCTTATCGTTAAAAAACACATTTTTATGCAACTTCTAGACTGAATTCATGTCTAATTTTTTTACAGATAATAAAAAACACTACAATAAGTATTATTATGTAATAGAATAAAATATTAAAAAAAATAAATTACCATCACTTTAAATGTGCGGGATCCCCTTAAATGTTGCCCTGCTATTACGAATGACATTATAATTATTACGAATTTTATTTATATTTTCTTATTTATAAAAAATATATGTTTTTCATATAAGATTTTCATATATATTATATAATATATATGAAAATCTTTGGCCAGTATATATAATTTTTTTTCTTTGCGTGCTCTTGAACAGCCTACATATAATTGACCGTAGGCGAAGCATTCGGTTTCAAGATCTAAGCCAACGACTTTAAAAGATTGTCCTTGAGATGTGTTTATTGTCATATAAAAACAAAGTTTTATTCGAAATTGGTGTCTTCTAAAATTAAAGAGATAATCTGATGGTATCAGTGGTATTTTGGGAAACATGACTTCTTCTCCCTTATATTGACCCGTTAGTATTTTGGCTTCTATCAAATTATTTGTAAATTAGTTATGATCAATCTGGATCCATTACATAATTTTGGGGGATTTAAATTTCTTAGTAGCATGATTGGCGCTCATACTTTAGTGCTAGTTTATGGTCTGGTAATCCGGAAAGTTTAATGAAATTCAAAAATTCTATGGGATAATTTACAACTTCTTTTCTTTTGTACTCTGTCTATGGACCTATATACTTTAATCTCTCCTAGAAATTTATTTAGTAAATTTTGATTTATTGTATATACATTGTCATTTTTAGGTGTTAATATACATCTTTCGCAAAGCCAATTTTCATCCAAATAATGGTCTTCTACATTTTCATAAATTTTCGTGATGAGTTCATTCTTATTTTCCAATTAATTACCGCACGGGATAATATCCATACCATTATTTTTCTGCGTCATTTCATTACCTATATCTAAGAGATGATTTTCGAATGTGGCTGTATCTTGATTGTTTGATAAGAATACTCTCATTTTTTTAGTTAATCTTATATTTTTCCACATTACTGAAGTTTTCAAACACGAATTTATGTGGTCTGTTTTTGTACCACTTTTAACTAATGGAAGGATTAGTCTGAAATCTCCGCTAAATATTAATGTCTGTCCTCCAATCGGCTTATCTTTGTTTACTATGTCTCTTACCATTCTATCGACGGTTTCTAATGCGTGATTGTGAGTCATTGTACATTCATCCCAAACAATAAATCTACAGCCCAGCAAACAGTAAGAGCAGCATAATAGCAGCATAACAGCAAATGCTAGAGCCTCAAATGTTTACATTGTGCTATTATGCTGCTATTAAATGTCTATTATGCTGCTATTATACTGCTATTAATTTGTAATGATATTATGCTGCTGTTATGCTGCTGTTATGCTGCTATTATGCTGCTCTTACTGTTTGCTGGGAGACTCTAAATAGTTTACCTGATTTTTAATTATTCTTTATACTGCAAATGGAATCTTCGTTTAACTGCAGTTTAACTGCATACATGTATTGTAATCTTAAAAATGGAATGGGCTGTTCTACAGTTCAATAATAGAGCTGCTGCTATTCCTGATAATGCTACGGCAATATGTTATTTATTTGCCATATCTTCACTTTAGCTAGCAATAAATTAATCAAAAAAGTTTTTCCAGTTCCTGCGGGTGCATCTAGGAAAAGCAATTTTCCATCTTCGTTATTTCCACTTTGTAAGATTTTGTTATAAACTATTCTATTTTTGTTCATCATTTGCTTGACAATTTTCCGGGTTACGTCCCGGCGTTGCCCGGGTATAATAGTAACTAATCGTTATCAACGTAGATGTAGACAAAGATTTATTCATAGAAAACAATTTATTTATTTATAACAAATCACTTAAATTTAAAGTGTTTATTGAAAAATTTAAAATTTCTTCGTTAAATATATCGAAAACGTAAACGTTATCACCGTTTATTGCCCTTTACGAATGCATTAATTATGGTAAAGTGAATATAATTACATTTTTACGAATCGCCTCACATTCGCATATATTTCATGTGTGAAACATTTTCTTCTAAAATCAAAAGATTTCCCGATATAGGGAAAATAGCTCTAAAAGGACAGTTTTACGTAATTATGAGCGGTGTAAAGGTGGAAATAAAAAAATTCATCCGAACAACCACAATACTTTTTTCGTAGAGAATTAGTAGCAATTTAAATTTTGTAAATCCGTCGAGCCGTTTTCTTAAACATCGAACGCCTATATATAAATAAATAAATAAATAAATAAACATTTAAATAGACTTTCTTTTATATGTATAGATATATATATATATATATATATATATATATATATATATATATATATGTGTGTATGTGTATGTGTATGTATATGTGTATTTATGTATCATTTATTATGTGTATGTATGCATGTTCATGTTGATGGTGAGAGTGATGTTTTCATACATATTTAGATCCAATAATGTATACAGTAATGATAGATTAGAATTAGTAATAGCTACTGATTAATTAGTGGTATTAATTAATAACTTACTTGTTTGTAGGGCAACATTACACAACATTATACTGATATATGAACCATGTCAACATTACCATACCTATGAACCATGTCAACATTACCATACCCATGATCATAACCTAAGTGATTAGTGTTAGATATTTGTTGGATATATTCGAATATAGTTGATCTATTCGACTAATACAAATTTAAATATAGGTAATTAATGATATACATGATGGTGTATGAAATATCTAACACATACGTGAAATGACAAATATGTAGAGCTATAAATGCATAAGTAAATTATATAATCAGCATTATGTGAATATAGTATATATTCTGTAAAAAAATCGTCTACCCAATTGCATTTAGTTAACTATTATTAATATATTGATATTGTCAAAATGGTTAAACTAACCCAACTATCAGTATATTATACAATCGAGTATATAAATATGAACATATATTATGTAATTCATAACATTATATTATATATATATATATTATCACTACTATTACAGGTTATTATAGACAAATCAATTAATAAAATATTATAAAATATGACAAAACATAATAAATATAATATAATATAATAAAATCATTTTAAAATTATGTTGTTTATTGATTAAAAATGTTTTCAGATATTCACTAAATGTATCCAGATTATATTCATTTAAGCATATAAAAATATCAAATATATTATGTTTACTGGTTGTATTTATAGATTACCTATTAGATAATCTATCATAATATGCTCTATTTATAGAAAATAAGCACTTTTATATTACATATAAATATATAGATTAAAAGATAATGAAATGATAAAATCTAATAATATTATAAATTATAATATATATATATATATATATATATATATATATATATATTTAATTATATGCAATATACAAATTACATACTAGTATTACTATTATGAAGATTTATTTTAAGATAGCTTAGATATAACACCACTTAAATACAGACCACTATAATAATACACATACACATAACATATGTTAAAAAGATCAAATATTATATGTACATTGTACACATGACATTGTACACTGTGCAGTGTACATTGTACATGTAATATTATCAATAATACTTATGATTATTATGATACAATTGGATTATAGACATTGTTATTCAAAAGTAAGGCAATCTACCATGCAGTCACATGACACAAGGTTATAGGGTCAATATGAGACTACCACATGACTATCACAATCATTTATTATCAATACATTATCTTATAGAACTTTACAAACTGTTTAACTGTTTATCATTAATGTATAAATGAAAAAGAGAGAGAGAGAGAGAGAGAGAGAGAGGGAGGGAGGGGGGGGAGAGAGAGAGAGAGAGAGAGAGAGGTAGATAGAGAGAGCGATAGAGAGAGTTGAATAAATGATTAAAGTATCAACAGTATGACATCTTTAAGATTAGTTCACAGACTAGTATAATTACTAGTTGGTAGTAATATACAAGTATGTAAGTTAAAATTTAACTATGTGTATAGCATGATAGACAATGTAGATCTTATATATCTATACATATTATATATAAAACTATTTAAAATAAAGTAATCAATAAACAGATCAAGTGTATTGAGTAATAATACTAATATTTACATTATTAATAATAATCTATAAAATGCCTGTATATATTGGATTATCAGTAATACTGATGTGGTAATTCCATGATTAATAGCTTGTATAATTACTAGCAATATACATCATCAATAGCAGACAGATAATTATGCAATGAAAGATTGTGTTATGCAATTACATTAAATGTTGTTATTCATATATTCTAAATAGGACCACTATAATATAGATTACATTAGCATACGTTTCATATAGGCTTGCAGATCATATTATACTGTGAGGTAGATAATATCTATGTACAGAATTCGTAATACAATATAGACAAATATATATTTATTTTGAAATTATAAATATGTAAGTAATTATTATGCATGGGGTATAATAGATGGGTTAGAGTAGAATAGGGTTATACATAGGATAAATGTGGTATATAGTATCATATATTGATTCGGGAATTAAAAATAAAGATTATAATGGTTAATTTATTAATCTATTCAACTGTAATAACTAATTTTATTTTATTATTATTTTTTATTAATTAAGTGAAGCTCATCCCTAGATACATTATACTGTGTACAGTATACACAATGTACAAGCATATATGTAACTGTATAGCATATATATATATATATATATATATATATATATATATATATAAATATTACACACCTAAAAGCTTACATATCACCAATGTAATATATTCACTTATTTTAATCATACAATATACTATTTTTATAAATATTTAACTAATTTATTATTTTATTTATATATGTATGTTCTGGTGCTATAATGTTATATACACCTATGATACGTGCTAATACACTTTATTATCATCGTAGATTAGTTAATATTGCATTGTATTATACACATATATGTTGGTTTGGTAACAAATAATTATCTCATTATTATATACTACAGTTTATATTTCAAATATTATAAATAATCATTCTTATTAAAGCTGCGTGTGCAAGATGTTATTTAATAAATTACACACATATATATATATATATATATATATATATATAAATAGTAACCATTTTACATAATAACTATTATTAGAATAATAGGAAATAACATTCATTGCAAAGCCATAATAGTTTGTCATATATGAACTAAATCATGTATTAGTATCTATTGAATAGACTTACTGTAATACATTTTCTATAATAAATCACTGGCTATTATGTCACATCTCTATGTGATGCGATCGCTTTGTTAATAAACTGACAGGATTATGTTGTATCAAGTATTTAATCCTAGATATTCATACAATATTATAATATATATATATATATATATATATATATATATATATTAATATGAGCTCAGGTTATTGTGTAAACATTGTATACTATACACTGCATGTATATAATTATATATATGAAGGTACCTAATAAATACTGCATCTACCTATACTCACACACACTCCCCCCCCCCACACACACACATACACTTGCCCACACACATACACTAGCCCACACAACACACACGCACACACACAGCATTCAAGTTCCACTCTATATTCATCAATATTATGATTATAGCAGTGATAGATAACTATACTAGTCAGGTGTATAGTGTGGTTTAGGTGTGGATATGTGTATGTAGGTAGTGTCGTGTGCACTTATTTACTTGTAGACAATACGTGTAGACAATAGCTGTAGACAATAGCTGTAGACAATAGCTGTGACCAAGTCACCACCGTACAGTCTGTACCTCGTGCTATAGGGATAGATTGAAATCTCTATTTCTCTTTAGCTTTATACTAGTGCTATATATATAGGTTTAGATGTGTGTGTATATGTGTATTAATCACACACACGTGTGCGGCGAACAGTGTGCGCACAGTGCGCCGCACACACACACCCAAACATACATACACTCATTCATATATATATTACATTTTGAGAGGTTCTTCATAATATGAGTATACGATATAATTACTTAATATACTTAATGTTATCCCAGCTTCACTCCCTCCCTCTATTCTACTACCCACATCTTCTCTGTATCAGTACACCCCTACACAATGTCCTACCCCCTTTATATCTATCCTCGCTGGACATACTGTTCATTATGTAATCGAAGGATGGAGATAAGGGGGTATACCTATAGTTATGGGTATATATTATGGGTAATTTCCTATAGGGTATATATACCCTATAGGAAATTACAGTGTACATTACACCGTACATTGTACACTGTACAGTGGCGATATCAGGTGAGGTAAGATTTAATGAAAGACGTGATGACATCATCGGTAACCGATTACAGAGTACGATTACGTAATAACGGTGATGTCATATTTGAGTGACAGGTGACAGGTAAAGGTGTTAATTGACAATACGGGTAGCGTGTTTATAAAATAACCTACAGATTCGTATATTACTGTTAGACTGTGACCCCTATAGGGGGTATACCCACCCCACATTAAAGCTACCCCCCACTCCACCCCCACATTAAAGCTACCTCCACTCCACCCCCACATTAAAGCTACCCCCACTCCACCCCCACATTAAAGCTACCCCCACTCCACCCCCACATTAAAGCTACCCCCACTCCACCCCCACATTAAAGCTACCCCGCTACGATATCGTTATAATCAGGATATGGTTATGTTTGTATTGTTGAACATAAATCCAATATTAAGCATCACATTATAAATTTCAAAGTCAAAAATAAGTCAATTTTTGCTTTTTTTTTTACTTATTCAGCATAATACATCGACTGTAATCAAATATTAGGTCAGTTTTATATATATATTTAAATATGTATAATTTATTATATATAATAAATGTCAATACAAATAAAATAACATATGTCGACGTTCTATCGATATGTTCGAGTGTATTCCGCTAATATATATACTATAGTATAACCATGGATGTTACTACCTAGCAAACAATATATTCGACGCTTTTGGGCGCACTACGCCTAAAAGTTCCGGAATTAATTCGTCGCTTTCATGACAATTTGCGCCCAAAAGCGTCGAAAAAGTGTCGAAAAATCGACGAATATATCGATTCGGAATCAAAGCGCACAAAAGCGTCGAAAAAGCGCCTATACATTCTTAAAAGCGTCCAAAAGCGTCGATAAATTGCTTGCTGGGTATAGTATAGCTCTAACTATAGCCATGATCTGTAGCGATGATATTGTATACCACTATAGACATGCGTTACCAATAATTATAATTATAACTATAGTTACACCAGTTATGCACGTGAATGACATCCATTTAATGTAATTTAACTAGCATCCATTTAATCTATAGATTATATATAATAATTAATATATACATACCAATTTGATATATAATAATGTATATATATATATATATATATATATATATAAACACCTATCCTGTTGAGAGTTTAATCCTGTTAAGTGTCCAGTTCTTAACCCATCACGTCCGGCTAACAAACTAACTAGTCATTATCCCTTTAAGCGCCACGCATACATTGTTGATGATTATGTTACAATGACCTCTAATTCAATATACTAGTTGCAATATGGCAGCGCGTTAACCTTCACAGTACATTCAATACCACCTACCCAGCGATATCAACCAGTAACTATAACTGACTAAATTGAAGCATCATAACAAACTCTATACACTCGATGATATTGTCTAAACCATTAGGTCAGAGGTTATATATAATCTATAGCGTATAGGTTATATATATATACATATTCTATAGATTAAATATATTACCTATAGGTTAATGTACTATTTACGATGCATTAATAATGTATGAATGATACTTTGATGTATTTATACATCTCTGAAGTGTGTAGAGTCGTATTTGATTAGTTGTTGTTGTTGTTGTTGTTGTTATTTTTGTATGCCGTCACGTGTTACCGAGGACCGATGACGCATCGCGTGAGTGATGTTAGTAGTGATTAGGTCATTAGTCATCGACATGAGTCACTCTCTCTCTCTCTCTCTATGTGTGAGAGAGGGGATGACCAATATGTGGGTGTATACACTGTTCCTACGTGGCATGGCGATCTATGTAATCTACATTTAGATATTTATAAATACTCTCGATATACATATATATGTATATATATATATATATAGATTTTATATATAAGATTAATTGTAGTATTTATAATCAGTTATAATCTCTCTGCGTGTATTAATAAACATTATTGATTTCTGCGCGTGAAATGTATAGAAGCTCCATATATATTAGAAATACTGTAATTCCCTATATGTATTTATGTTTACACAACTATATTAACTCTGTATTATCTATTATATATATATATTGCTATTTTATTTTGTTGAATACTTTTCATTCCATCCAGGAGTTTAGATGACATGTTCACTTATAATCATTTAGCTCTAATGTCCCTTCGAAGCCGCTCTCATTTTAAGGCATCTATGGTTTTATAGAGATACGATTATTTATGTATACACAATTATATAATATCACTTCTAAATAATATTTTAAGACCTATTGTAATGGTCCGGACGAGGCTCGAACCCGTGTCCTACTGCTTGTGTGTCTGACGCCTTAGCCACTGAGCCACACATGCAGCTATATATATATATCACTGGATACATTTCATGGTTAACATTATACTAGTGAGACTATTGAATTACACCCATGTTAGCCCAATGTTAAACCCATGTTAACCCCATGTTAGCGATATATAATGTACCCATTAGAGCCATATATGGTTATAAGTGAAAACTTCATCTAAGTTCCTGGATGGAATGAAAGGACTCCACCAAGATAATGAAATAACAATAAAAATAATAACAACAATATATATATATATATATTACACTATAGGGTAAATAAGTATTAACTTTTCGTGAGGGCATATGAGCCAATACGTGTTCAATGCACTGTTCATACTACACTGCGTGTGTGCGCACGTGTGTGCGCACGTGTAGAGCTAGAGAGACACTCTCTAGCTCTATGGTTACACATCATGTGCATTGCATACTAGTTTTCAAACTTGTTGTTGTATTACGGATGTCGCCATATGATGTATGCCTAGCCTCACTTCCGAGGTAATATTTAACATTATATTTAGTGAATAAATATATTTCACTGCTATTAATATATTATATGCATATATATATATATATATGTGTGTGTGTATGTGAGTGAATGTGTATATGAGTGAATGTGTGTGTGATAGTGTGTGTGTGAGTGTGTGTGTGTTAATGTGTGTGTGGGAGAGTGTGAGGGTGGTCATACAGGTGTTTAGTAAATAAGTATTTAGTTTCTCCATTTATAAGATATACAGAATATACAGTATGTTCCTATTGTTATAATTCTATAATAATGTCACGTGCACAATGTCACGTGCACAATGTCACGTGCACAATATCACGTGTGCGCCACACTATTACATAGTGGTGCACACGTGGTGGTGTGTGCTTGTTCGTATACATTCAGTATATGTGCTGATAACACATGTGTGCGCGTGTGTGTGTATGTGTGTGTGCGCGTGTGTGCATGTGTGTGTGTTTAACCACTTACGCCTATAGGCACATCATCACCGACGTCACACTACACAGTGTACAGTGTACTAGTGCATGTCACATACGCACGCGATACATGTGTGTGTGTGTGCTGTGTGTGTTGTATGACGACGTCGTTGTATACGCGTGTATATAGTCACGTGCTCGTGTATATATACACACATATATATATATATATATATATATATATATATATATATATATATATATAGTACATTATAGTTATATCAAAATTAGAGGACATACATCCGTATACGAGTATATATATTATATGTGATTCGTGTGACCATGTATGGTATGTATTATAAGGTAGCGGATGTACGTCACAACTATGTCAAGGTCAAGGACACGTATCTATATTTAGTAGAATATTGTCTCATTAATAATAGCTATGATGAATGTAGCAGTAGAAGTAGAAGTAAAAGTCGAATTAGAAGTAAAGTAGGAGCATCGACTCTATCACTGACATTGGTAGTCATAATACCACTTCCATAGCATTAATATTAGCATTGATCACACAAGTACACTATATTGTATACTATAAAGTATACTATATATATAGTATAATAATATATTATTATTCTATAGAAGTATACGGTTACTATAGTAACGGTATCAGTATAATGGTGCGTTTTGTGTAACAATCAACGTACCGTATATGGTATGCATATATACATTTACTGTGAGAATACAGATGGTACGTTGGGATGTTGGAACGTTACAAAGTGTACAGTGTACCCTATCAACGTATAAGTAGATCTGTTAACAAGTATTTAAATTTAACACCTGACACATTCTTTATATCAATGCATATCTGACGATTTTGTTCGTCGTGATTTTGCAGCAAATTTACAACGAATTTTCAGCAAAATTGACAACGAATTTGCAGCAAAATTTACAACGAATTTGAAGCAAAATCGCTAGATGTGATCGCAGCCTTAAGCTTATCCAATAAGCATATAATATGTAGCACGTGTCACTCTAGAAACGTAGGTGCGTGCGGCTGAGTGTGCGCGCACACGGAGCGTGAATAGCACACGCACCCGCACACCTGCGAACTTGTACAATAGCGCTCATTACGCGAGAGAGAGAGAGAGAGAGAGAGAGAGAGAGAGAGAGAGAGAGAGAGAGAGAGAGAGAGAGAGAGAGAGAGAGAGATACAATAGGCGAATTACGTAATATATTCTAAGTTCACTATATATAGGTCATATATGCCCTATAGTCTAGGTTCAATACACGTGTGTGTGTGTGCGTATGTGTGTGTGTGTGTGTGAGTTTGTATGTGTGCTGGTGCTTGTATATATGTGCGTGTTTGTGCGTATGTAGGTGTGTGTGTATGTGTGCGTGGTTATAGCTCACCGCACACCGCACACCGTTGAATAAGCGTACTAATTGTATGCAATAATAACAATAATGTTTACGGCGAATAGAACAATGGTTATTGTTTATAGTACAAACACGGAGCTCGCAGCGGGCAAGTGTAATTACGCTATTGAAGTCATGTGCTAATACGGTTATATAACACACACACATACATAGGTTAAGGTGTAGGTATACTTGAGTATATATAATATATATAATATATATATAATATACAATATATAATATATAATATATATATATATATATAATACACGTATTTAATATAACAATCAATCACTCTATCGGTATATATATATATATATATATATATATATATATATTTATAGATTTATATATATATATTTATATATATAGATTTATATATATATATATATATATATATATAGATTTATATCGATATATCATTAAGGTATTGATCGACATACAGAATAGTTTATGTATAGAAAACAATAATGACAGCAAAGTTATAATTTTACTATACGTTATTAATAGCATTACTATTACGTATATATATATATATATAATAATAATAAAATCAGATTTGGCAATTGCCTGGGTGAATGAAGAATCAGAGTTTATCGAGTCTTATATATATATCGTAATCTATTTAAATATACTCGTAATAAGGTTAATAATCCTACTATATTGCTGCTACTATTACAGTGAGTAACATTCGGTGACCTTGACCCATACCTATTCAATGAAACATTTCTATAGTTTACAGGTGTACAAATATGTAATATAATTAAGTTTAAATATTACGTAGTACTTCCATAATAAGTACCTGGCATATGTATATAGGTACTACCAAAGCCCTGTATGGATTTGGTAGTACTAAACATGTTTCATCACATCGACTACGCACCTATATATAGCACACACACACACGCATACATAGTATTGTTATTTTTATTCGGTGGAGTCCTTTCATCCCATCCAGGAACTTAGATGAAGTGTTCACTTATAACCATATATGGCTCTAATGTCCCTTCGAAGCCGTTATACACATATCACTATCCTATAGGTGTCTATAGACCCCTCTATACAGCACACACTCACACACACATACATACACAAACACACACACACACGATGTCCGCATAAACGCATCTCCATCACGTGTCATACAGGTCATTAGTAATGTTAACTCACGTTCAGTGCGGAACACTTCTATGTTATATTGTCTTTAGTAACACTCTATATAGTGTACATTGTCTTTAGTAACACTCTATATACACACTATAGTGTGTATGTATATGGTATACTATATAACTTTCATGGTTCATATCATAGAGCTAGAGCTTTCTATCTAGCTCTATGGTTCATATTAATACTATAGTATTATACTATATATAGTGCATATATATATACAACATCTCCAACAACAACAACAGCAGCCGCCTACAGAAGTATTATAAGTGATTCCTCACCTCAGTGTCCTTTCTGCGAAGGAGAAGCGGAGACCTTGGAGTATTGGCTTCAGGAATGCCCGGCCACAGTGGGAAAGCGCATTCGCGGATTTGGGGGAGCGGCGCCTCCGTTATCAGTCTTGGTGGAATCACCTGAGGCTGTGCTAGCATTCGCACATGGACTTTGGTCCTTGTGATGCTACGCCGCAAACAACAACAACAACAACAACAATGACACCACACATATACAAATACCTCAATTGTAATGCAAACCATTGAAAGTAAGCACACGTTTACAGTGTATCCTTAAATGATGGGTAATATATTATATACCCGAGTACTCCCTATACGAGGTAAGCACGTGTTACCGGTACGATAAGCAAGCAAGCACGTGCTCGTTTGTAAGGTGCACGTTTGTAAGGTGGACGTTTGTAAGGTGCACATTTTGTATACAAACATACACGAACGCAGTGCAAGATATACATACACAAACGTGTGAACATATCTACGACGTACAGTGTACACACATGCACACACGCGCACACACGCGCACACACGCGCACACACACATACATACACACACACATACACACACACTTTCAAGACTAAAATACTGTAACTCACTATTCTCAGGATCTGAAAAACTGAAAATAGACAAACTAGATAACATAATTAACCGCTCAATTAGAAATATATACCTATCCACTACAGAATACTGACTATAGTCAGTCTATATATAGTCAGTATCCTATATATACAACTAGCATTACTGATTTACGTAACAAACATAACTGGCTAAACACTGAAGACTCTATCAACTACAAAATACTTATAATACTTAAAAATACTATTACTTATAACTTACTCTATAATTTACGAAACAAAATATAACATAAACCAAACACTAGACTTTTACATAATAACAATTCCACTAAACCACACCAACAGTGTTTGGTCCAACACCCATTGCATCAAATACGAAAGGAGGAAATTCAGCTACGCATCAACAATTAGATGAAACAAACTATAGTTTGCGGGGGTATACCTATGCAACTTAGAAATAAAAATCTATCAATTAATAACTTTAAAATGAAATTAAAAAAATGTCTTATCGTCCAACATTGATGTTCGTTTCGCATCGTAATATATATTACGATAATATTATCGTGCGAATTATATGCATTCGCTATTTGTATCTATATGTGATATATATTGTTAGATACACATTATATAATTATTATATTAATGGTGTGTTTAAATAAATACTTTATCAACAACAACAACAATACATACACACACACATACATACATACTAACATACGCACACACATACACACACACACGCACTCAACAATGAAACGCTGCCATGTAATTATAATAATGAGTGAATTGGCCGTCGTTAATATATACACATATATTATATATATATATATATATATATATATATATATATATATATATATATATAAACTTTATATTATAAAGTGTGTGTATAGTTTAACGATTATACTCATACGTGTATAATAGAGTATATTGCATAATCATGATTACATGTAATCAATGACTACCGTTGGTAGGCAATAAGAAAGTATTACTATGAATATACATTATATATATAATAGTTTCGTATTGTGTACACACACATATGTGATTGTGTTTGTGGTCACAATGTATTTATAATCTATATTATTACGTATACAATGTATTACATGCATACACACACACACACACACACATACACACACACACACACACACACACACACACATTTATATATATATATATATATATAATAACACGTATACTTTTAGAGAGTTATCTACAATGTACACCACTAAATGGTCCACTATAGTCCACACAGCAGTGTACATGCCCCGTCTTACACGTTCGTGTCCTTAGTATACAAAGGTATGCGCGCTATTGCGTAACACTATAGCCTAGCGTGTAACAACGATCGATAGCTAAACGTTACGTAATAGGTCGTTGTTTAAATATTTAAATTTCGCGCTCGTTAATTACGGACATGCGCGGTGGACAAACCTTCGTTCGTGTGCGGGTCTCTCTACGTATACCGGTATGGCAATGTGTGTGGGTGTGTGTGCGGGTGTGTGTGTAGCTAGGTATGCGTATAAATAAGTGTGTCACGACGCTAGCGCTGTATTCCGAATATCGGTGTGGTCACCGCGGTTCGCGATAATCGTTGATCCGTGACAAACGTGAACTCCGCCGTCGTCCAATCGGCGTCGAGGGGGCGTGGCTTAGCTTGTAACCGCCGCATTCGGTGCACTATAAACAAATAGGCAAGCAAATTAACGTTAATTAATACACAGTTTCGGATAATTATGCACGCGGTCGGTGGAACACGCACACCTATTACCGGGCTTGCCTATCTAATCTACACTCAGTTAGACTATCGGCTGTCTTATCTCTCTTGTGAAGTGTTATCTTTGTAAGTCGATATTGGGCGTAGGAGATATTTCGAGGTCACACAGAATGTTATACATACTCTGCTATATATATTCATATATATATATATATATATATATATATATATATATATATATATATATATATATATATATATATATATACATTTACATATATATATATTACATCAATAGCGTACTAAACATAAACGTATGTTATATTGAATATTAAGTTTATTTAGATACTTATATTAACCATAAATGATTTTTCAAAAGTATATATATATATATATATAGAAATACAAATAATACCATTAAGTAATACCAGGGAATACTCCCTGGTAATACACTAAATACCATTCATAATACTAAAATACACCAGAATAAACCGACATTAATAAATACAATTATAATGAAAAACAATATACGTAATACATATTGATGTATTAAATGTCGTATGGGATTTGCTGCATCTAATAGCGCTTAGGAGTGAATAGTTCCATAGGTTAGCACCAATATGACTAGGGACCGAACATCTTTTTTGAGTGACAGATAATAGTGATAGATAGAATATGACATGCATATACTGTTAGAAAATAGAGTTTTCTATACCACCGAAAAAGAGTTTTCCAAGTGTCCCTGTATTGGAACTCTTTTCGAGCATTAAGCAAATAGAAAACTCTTTTGCAAAATAGTATTCTAATTTTTAATAAATATAAAACTCTTTACCAAAAGAGTATTCTAGCTTTTAATAAATATAAAAACTCTTTACCAAAAGAGTATTCTAACTTTTAATAAATATAAAAACTCTTTACTAAAAGAGTTTTCTAGCTATTAATACATATAAAAACTATTTACTAAAATATGATGTAACTAAGTAGAAACTATAGTTTCTACTCGATGGAAGAGAATATCCTTGTACTTGATAAGCAGACATATACGAGGAACTATTCGAAGAGTATACTGTTGAATGAACAATAGATAGTATGCGATAAGAGGAGCGTTTGTTAAATGGGAACCAGTGAGGTAAGTGTTGGTATGAGGAAGTATACTTTATAGAGGAATTATCTCGAATACGTAGGTTATATGTTGTACGGACTGATGAACGAATTACTAGACTCGGGGAGAGATAGAGGATAATAGAAGATTGATGAGAGGCGAGGAACAGTAATCTATACGTGAGAGGACAATGGAATTAACTAGAGTTTTAGTAAGAGTTAGAGTAATTAATTTTCGTATTTTTCTAATTCTAAATAGATGATAATTTGCAGATTTATTGATGGCAGTAATATGATGAATGAAGGAAATAGTTAATCAAAAAGTTGGGATCAGTGGGAGAATAAGAAAAGGAGGGAAGTAGGTAGGAGATGGAGAAAGATTTAACACTCTAGTTTTTAGGGCATTACGGAGAATATTATTGGAAATAGCATTTCTATAATGTCATTTATAATGACTAATTTACAATGACTCATTATCATAATTAAATAGTTTATTATTTATACTAAGTAGTTCATTAATGGGAAGAAATATATATATATATATATATATATATATATATATATATATATATATAGTCTTATATATACGTCTGCATACATGGATCTATATATGTTAGGAACATTTGATATTATAGAAGGTGGTGGGTATAAATAGAGAAAAGGAATCACCAAGTACAGATCCCCGGAGAACACCATATTTCATAGGAGAAGACAAATAATTATACACTGCTGCTACAGTCAGAGAGGGGTGAACTAAATTAGGAAAGGGCACTGAATCTATAGATTAAGGTATCTATATATGTATACATATATATATATATATATATATATATACAGTCAACTCCCGATAAGTCGGACTCGCAAGGGAGCGGGAAAAGTGTCCGACTTAGCGAGATGTCCGACTTATCCGAGATTCGGAATATCATACAAATAATACATGAAATGCTCAGCGCGAGTTAAATTGTTACCGAAATATGGAATTATGCACCAATCAACAACATAAAATGTTGTATTAAATAATATTAATTACTAAAATTATAATATTCATTATTTAAAGTAAACATTTCTGACAATTTATAAAAAATCCGACTTATCCAGTATAAAAATCATAAAAATTACTATAATATGTGTCCGACTTATAGAAAAGTCCGACTTATCCTATCCAACTTATCCGACTTATCCGATTAATTTAACATGGGCTAGATACAAATCCAACCAAACCAACTAAATATGTCCGACTCATCGAGAATTCCGACTTATCCGTAGTCCGACTTACTGAGAGTTGACTGTATATATATATATACATATATATATACATATATATATATATATATATATATATATATATATATTACAATGCTAAGTAAGTGTTGACGGGACTGTAGAATATGCCGGTATAACGTATCGAAAGCACTGTATATGTCCAACATGACTATAGTTCACATCAATAATTAGTAGTAATATAAGGGTATAGGGGTAGTATAAGGGTAGTGATAATTAAGGGTAGAAGTGATGTCATCAATTACGTTTAGTAGTGATATGTATGTGGTGTGTCCTTGGCTAAAACCACTTTGCAGAGGAAGATGGAGATTATTGACGTATAAATAGGAGATTAGTTGACGAAAGGCAACTCTTTCAATAATGTCACTCACGAAATGTAGCTGAGAAATTGGGCGATAAGCGAAAAGTTTTCGGGATCGATTGAAGGTTTTTTTAAAGAATCGGAGTGATTATTGATTGTTTAAAAATAGAAGGGGCAGTACAGGAATTTAGTGAATATGAGATATAGTTACACGTGGTTGGACATAGATAATCGGAGTAAAGTTTAAAAATAGATAGTTGACAAATGATCTGAGGAAGATATCGAAGTCCATGGATGCTATTAAGGGTTTAGATACGATAGATAGGCGGGGTTAAGTGTACTTATATGTGGAGGAGCATCATAACGTAAGGAAGCAGATATAGGTTCGGTAATTATGATGGAAGGATAGTTTGCAGTAGGGTTATGGTTCTTGGTCTTTATTATGATGGAGTCAATGTTATTAGAAAGTGTTGCGGAGAAGAGACATCCTAATTGTAATGGAGAAATGTTAGTTATAGATGGTATATCTATAATAAGTTATTATCACCCCAAAAACAGCCTTACTATAGTAACGCTGGTTTTGGGGTGATAACTACTTATTAGCCAGTTTGAAAAGTCGTCGGTTATCTGAAGCAAGATCGCTCATAACCCGATTATATATATATATATATATATATATATATATATATATATATACATGTATATATGTATTACCCATGATATACAGGGCATCGATACTATGACAAATTATGTCTGACATCCTATGCCACCCTTTTTTAAAACTATAATAATAAATAATGTATACAATGTATACTATACATATATTATAATTTTATTGGTTTATATTTTTGTAGGTACATATTATTCAATTATTTATTTTAAATACATGATGAGAATGATTGTGGGGTTTTTTGCAATTTTATTTTATTTTTATTTTTATTTTTGTATTAAGTTTTTAATTGTACATATTTGTTATTACTTATTTTTAATTACTTACATATTAAATTTTATTTAAATTTTATTTAACATTCAGTATTATTTTCTATTCAGGAAGTCAATTTTTTGTTTTAAATATTAAATATTAAATATAAGATATTCACGAGTACTTTGTATTGATTATTTATGTTGCCGGTAATGGTTCGTGTCGGGGATGAGGATGCAATTGTTGTGTGGGGGCAATTGTTGCCAGTGCTCTTACTCTTGGCGAAAGTTAGTTCCTTAAGGCATTGGATATAGAAACCCCAAATCCTCCAAGTTGATACACCTTTATCGACTTTCATTGGCAATCGATATAAAGTATTCTAGGTAGATTTTTTATGACTATTTTTTTACTGATATCCTGGATAGAAATTTATATTATAATCTAATATTTTATTTAATATTATTTTAATTTTATACATAATTTTTCCCCCCACAATCACATTGGGTGAACGACTTGATAAGCTCTGCTTTTTCGTTCATCCAGGCTAATGCCCAAACTCTGATTATTATATTGTTGTTATTGTTTTTATTTCTATTTGGTGGAGTCCTTACATCTCATCCAGGAACTTATACATATATATCTATAATGTCCTTTCGAAGCCGCTGATGTTATGGCATCCATGGTTTTAACGAGAGCCGGTCATTTATTTATACACAATTATATAATATTACTTCTAAATAATATTTTAAGACCAATTTTATCAAATTAATTAATGGTCCGGACGAGGCTCGAACCCGTGTCCTACTGCTCGTGTGTCTGACGCCTTAGCAACTGAGCCACACATGCAGTCTTTATATACTATATGTTTATTATTCATGTCCACTATAGTTTGACATATACCGAACCGAGTAGGTTAAAGGTTAAAGGTTACCTCACGAGACGTAATGACAACAAACGGCGGCCATATTCGATACAATACAGGCGGGGATTAATATTTAAGTTTGTAATTATGTTGACATAATATTGTATTTTAAAATGACCGTAACTAGAATAATGTCTCTTACATAACCTACAGTGAATACTACCTATAAACTCATATAGAGGCGAACCTAACACATATAGCAGTATTACATGTATTACATGTACTAATATCGGTAACGTATTCGATACTACCATATATGGTATTCCTTTACAACAATTATAATCACCTTCACGTCGTCCGTGTTTTACAACGCGTGTAATCTCGCCCGTATTAGTTACGGACATCGCATGTAAACGTATGTAATTATGTAGTTAATAGCAGGCTAATAACCGTTAGGTATATAAGGTATTGATTTATACAATATAATACACACACACACATATATATAGGCTATATATATAGTCTAAATAATATAGGTGCAAATGCACATATTTATATGCAACCTATTTCATACGACATGAATCTCACGCTAGAGGTGACACGTATATTAACCAACACACGACATGTATCTCATAATTCCTATGCCATGTTTATCATGATAAGTATATATATATATATATATATATATATATATATATATATAGCATGATAAATGACACATGTACCTCGTGATACATATGACATTGTCGACTCCTCTAGCGTGTAATACGTAGGGGCGATGGAACGATTTTGTATGTAATCCAATCAAAATGAATATGTTGGTAAAAGTGGGGGAGGGACGAATACATATATGTTCCAACCTATAGGAGATCGCCCTAGATTTTAAAGTTGGGGGGACATATCCCCCCGTCCCCCCTGTTACAGCGCCCCTAGTCGTATATGTATACCGAACCACACGTGACAAGTCATGAGTCATGACAGTCAATCATGACTCATGACCCAGTATAGTTATATGTACTAATCGATTATAACTACAAATCATGTACGCATACCTATTCAATACGGTGATAATACAACATATACGCATGCCAATAATCAGATAACAATATATGTATATATATATATGTTTATTGAATCGAATTTTATAGATTAAAAAAAGGTATCATGGCAGGTGTTGCCCAGTGTATCAGCTTGTATTAACATGGGTGTTATGTATGTTATAAGTTATGCGTCATACGTTATGCGTCATAAGCTATGTGTCATAAGTTATGAGTCATAGGTTATTCGTCATAAGTTATGACTCATAACCTATATTTATATTGAATACATCTTCATCAGGTCAAATGGTCACTTGACTATACTAATGTAAATAGGGTAGAGGTATAAACCATTACGTAGGCCTATATTTGGAATTATTTATATGGTTATATAATATGGTTATACGTGCAAACTTCATATAAGTTCCTGGATGGGATGACAGAATAACAGTAACACTACAATAACAATATATATATATATATATATATATCATATACAAACTATAAATAATGATTAAATAATATACTGCTTATTTATCGTATTGCTATACAACTATTACGTAGTCATCGTATTGATAGTATTGATAGTATTGAACTATAGGCTGGAAGTGGGCTTTAATGCTTAACTTCAGCGTTGAGAGCCCCTTTTATCCGTTCA
The DNA here is from genome assembly GCA_964019155.1 of Osedax fenrisi. Taxonomy (NCBI): domain Eukaryota; kingdom Metazoa; phylum Annelida; class Polychaeta; order Sabellida; family Siboglinidae; genus Osedax; species Osedax fenrisi. The sequence continues at coordinate 6,244,943 of OZ025246.1, read as the reverse complement.
CCCGGATGTCAATATCAACCTACATTAGTGACCGTGTGAACAGTTGTATTGTGATGCATTGTAGCATTGTGACGATAATGTACGTTGTGAGCTATACATTATGCATTGTACTTTACTATGCTGGTATAGTTCCATATATATATATATATATATATGTGTGTGTGTATGTGTGTGTGTGTGCGTGTGTGCGTGTGTGTGTGTGTGTGATTATGTATGTGTGTGTGCGTATGTGCATATATAATTGTACATATATATGTACAATGTATTATACCGAATTAAAGAGAAGTGCAAACACATATGAAGATACATCCGCAATTTAATTAACGTGCACTTTACGTATGTTGCAGTACAAATTGAATCATTGTTATTACATTTATAATGTTTCCCTGGCCCATCTATTAATGTAAACAAAATACATTCATATCTATATTATGTATATTCATGTATTTATATATGTCTATGGATTGTTAGTAATAATAGTTATTTGAATTTGTTGTTAAATCGATTAAATAAAAAATGTATTGGTAGATATTAAGATTAACTATATTAAATAATTTAATGTATAGTATTTATATTAGCAATATAATCGGTTAAATATAATAAATGTAACATTGAAAACAAATAATGAGTATGCTATACCCCCCACTTTTAATCACCCAGTGACGCCCCTATATATATATTCTGAAATTAGTATAGAGAAATTGTATTTGTAATTAGTATTACCATTATAATATATATTTCAAAAGAATATTTCAAAAATATTAAAATTGCTATTTATATTAAAAATGTTACATTTAAAAATACAGTGTAGGTATATATGTATATTATTATTATAATGTATAACATATATATTATTATAACATATATATATATATATATATATATATATATGTTATTATAATCTAGTATTTAGTAACTACTAGTTACTATATAATATATTACACAATACATTGTTTCATAAATATTGCATAATATCTAGGTATAATACCTAATGAACTTAATGAATTATACATTTTATATAATTATACATTATATATGTAATCGTATATTATACATAAGAATTACCCATATATAAGTTATATAATATAACTCATTATACCGTTCAATTATGTAATTTTGTATTTGTGTAGTATTATGTATTATTGCATATTGTATTTAAATACATTGTTGTCAAATAGTTAAGCCTACAAATTATTATTATGACATACTTACAATGAATATAAAATTTAGCATTTAACAAAATAATTTCATTATTTCATGTATTAATATTTATTCTGTGATGATTTTATCGTTGATATTATATGTATTATATTCAGTGTTGGGCAAATTTCTTTTTTTTAGTGCTATCCGTTCCTGTTCCCATTCTATAAATGTTATCCGTTCCCGTTCCTTTTAATTTATCTGTTCCCGTTCCCGTTTCCGTTCCTTTTATATTATCCGTTCCCGTTCCCGTTCTTTTTAAATCACCCGTTCCCGTTCCCGTTTCTCTGATATGTAACGTTCCAGTTTCAGTTTTTTATTATTCATAAAATTCAGTATACAATTTATACTTCACAATGTACACTATATTGTATACAATATACAGTACCTACTAAGCAGTGTATAGTGAATATTTTACAGAATAAATCCAACTGTAAGTATACGGTATTACCGTGTAGGGTAAAGTAACCTATTACGGACACTTTAACAATAAATAGTCTTAATATTTTATGACTCATTATTTTTATTCAAAAATTACAATATATTAATATTTTATGATAATAGATATTATTGTGATTTTAAAATGTTATTTATTCTTTTAATTCCATAGATAACAGGGGTGTCCGTATTCGGTACCCGTGTCCGAATACGGACACCCTGTGTTATAATACGGACATCGCTAGATAAACTATATATTATTGATGACTAAATCAGACAAATTACAATTACATTATTTATAATTAATTTTATGAACAATGTATTCTAATTTAATTAGTTAATAATTTATTTATTTTTATTATTTTTTAATTAATAATACAATTTACGTATCTAAATAATACAAAGTTTAGATTTAGCTTTATTTGTGGTATTAATATTATAAAGCACGCAATTTTTATAAATATCAGAATAGTTCATACGCTGCGAGATGATTAGTTATAGGGTGTCCGTATTATGTACTTATATGACCTCTATATATATGCTTATAACTTAATGAATATTTGATAAAAAATATAGAAATTATATATATAATTGTAGAATGCTTTATTTTATAATAATATATTGCTATATTTTATATCAATACACTTGTATATTCTTGAGAATGTTTTGAGTTGAATTTTTTTTCATAAATTTAAAAACGTAATAAAAAAATCAGTTTATTGGATATATTAGTCCTATTTCGAATAATTAACAAATAAAAAATAATTTTTTAGACTATTTATATAATTATGAATATTTTCTTATTAACATTTTTTTTGTAGGATTTATGGTTTCTGAGATACAGAGAGTGTCCGTATTCGGGCACTGTCAGTATTCTGTTACTTTCCCCTATACATTATAGGGTAAATTGTACACGGTGTAAAATATAAACTGCAATAGATAGTTTGATAGTTTTACCTACAACATTAATAACCTAGAGTAGCTTCTAAACCTAAATCTATTGCGATGCACTTGTTAAAGTATTATTAAATGGTTTGCAAACTAGGTTTTCTACATATTGAAATCTAGAATTAGAAAGTAAGCACGCCATATTAGATACGATATCTAACCGTACATTTAAATTAAATTGTCTAACAACTGATATAAAAAATCAGCGTTTACTGTTAATTAAAATTCTTAAGTAAAATACTAATAATAAATTGTCGGAAATATATACAACAATCATTATTTAAACAATCTACTACCTATACAAGAAATACTTTAGCTCTTATCAGATATATTACTATAGTTTTAAAGACAATGTAGTTCATAAAGTATCTAATAATATGTGTACTTAGATTAATGCTATAGTGCTATAATGAATGTTGGGCGTCGTTCCCTTACTGGAACAGGAACGGAAACGGATATAAAAATACGAACGGGAACGGATACAGAATAATGAACGGGAACGCTTATAAATTACATAAATATAGGAACTAGTTACAGTAGAACGCGTTCCTTTACAAGTAAGGAGATTTATATAATATTAATACAAGATATTTTATTTATTTATTTGTAATCTATTACAATATAAATAAAGAATTAAAACGATTAGCATTGCAATTATAATAACAGTTTTAATATTATAAACAAATATACAATAATAATAATAATAATACATTGAATGCATATTACCATGTAATACTACCATATACTCGAATATTTTATAGCCAATTCAATTTCTTTTTACACTATTAATATGTGTTGCTAGCGAAAACATTCGTTCGACAGGTGCTGAAGATGGCAATATACAATTATATTTTATAAATATTTGCTTTATTATTTTATAATTATTAAGCATACATAATTCCCTTGCATTACTATTCAAATAACTAATTATTTCAACTTCGTGACTAGATATAGAAATGCATTATTTTTCTAATATATATATATATATATCTATACCTATACCTATATCTATATCTATACCTATAGGTCATTCAAAGATTTTCCAAAGGAAAGATATTGCACTTGTGTATATTTGTGTAACCTAATAATTCGATATGGCCATCTAGCGGTATTAGTCAGTTATTAAGAATTTTCTATATGTATAGTAATTTCTTAATTATTTAATTAAAATATCACATGTTATAATATTTCATATACTATTTCGCCATCTAGTGTTAATGGTCATATTCATTTTAAATTTTTAAAGGTACTAGAGATAGATAGGGAGTCCAATATCTTTCCTTTGGAAAATCTTTGGGTCATTATCATCAATTTCATCTTTAATAATAACATCATCATTTACCTTTCATCATTAATGTTATGTTCTAATAATTATTAAATTAATCTGCTAGTAATGATAAACTTATTGATAATGTTATTAATATTATAAAATATACGTAAGACTTAACCAAGTTAGAGATATTAAAGATATTAACCAAGTTTAGGAAAAACTAAATTTCTTCAATTTAATCAATATGTGCATTTTGATTTTATGTGTAAGGTTGGTGTACAATATGCGCATTCAAAATTCTAACATAAATGTATTCTGTTAAAGGTTGTTTCATAATAATGTTGTATATGTCTTTTTGTTAAATGCAATAATAGGTAATACTAACTAATTTCTTTATTTATTTCAATAACGTATGATATAGGAAATATAAATAGAAAATATTTATACTTCCGACTATATATGCGCTTAGGATTATGAATCAATCAATCAATATATGAATTATCAATCAACTAGTTAAAGGATTTGATAATATGTTGACTTATATAGTTATGAAATGTTGCTTACTATTGTAAAGTATTCTAAGTTTCCTGGATGATGAGAAGTGTTACATTGTACAATGTTCATCGAGTATACATTGGATTATCAACGACCTCCTAATTGAACAACTATGTACAGCAATGTATTGGTCACGTTCACGCATATAAGGTTTCGGAAACATATTACAAGATTTAATGAATGTAGATAATTCAATGATTTAACGATCGTAGAAATGTAAATATCGATATGTTTTCATCTTCTGCAAACGGTAAAGAATATTAGATGGATCATTTATATAGATTAGAAATAGGTGAGTGATCCTATAACAGAATATCGCGTAATACTATGATAATATTTATAATATATATTAATATCATATATATTTTACTATTTATATATAACCTATTTTTAACAAAGCATTCAAACTGATAGAATAAGCATCTAAACATTAACCGGGTTACACTTATTATGTATTATAATGTAGTACGATGTAGTTTGTAAGATTCCTCGTCATCAGAAACACTCGCATCGACGCGTTTCTACAGTGCTCTAAGGAAGCGGCTTAATGCACACACGAAGAATAGCGAAATTCTATTTAATAATAATAATTATTAGAATACATTTATTAGAATAATTCCGTGTTTTCTGTTATTTTTCTATTTTACTTAAAATTAATATGTTTCTTCGTCGCTTCTAAAGGGATTCAAAATAACATAACACATTATGCGTTGTCGACCGTTGGGAAACAGATGACTATTGGTGGTGTATCCTCGTCAAGTATAACCACAGAGCTAGAGAGAAAGCTTTCTCGTGTGTGTATTATTTTTATTTGGTGGAGTCATTTCATCCCATCCAGGAACCTAGATGAAGTTTTCACTTATAACCATATATATGGCTCTAATGTCTCTTCGAAGCCGCTCTCATGTTAAGGCATCTATGGTTTTAACGAGAGCCGATCATTTGTTTATACACAATTATATAAGATCACTTCTAAATAATATTTTAAGACCCATTTTATAAAATTAATTAATGGTCCGGACGAGGGTCGAACCCGTGTCCTACTGCTTGTGTGTCTGACGCCTTAGCCACTGAGCCACACAGGCCGTGTGTGTGTGTCTATACAACTGAGAAGTAGGAGCATTCGTAGCAAACAATCGGAGACACTGAGTGTTGTGTTAATGTGAGTATTGCCTGTAGTGTAATAGTGTGTGTTAGTGATTTACGTGATGCCGAGACTTTTGGTTATTGAAGCCGAGACGAGACTTTCATTTTCGGAAATACATTAAGTAAGGTCCCAGCAAACAGTAAGAGCAGCATAATAGCAGCATAAAATCTTATGCTAGAGCCTCAAATGTTTACATTGTGCTATTATGCTGCTATTAAATGTATATTATGCTGCTATTAATTTGTAATGATATTATGCTGCTGTTATGCTGCTATTATGCTGCTATTAATTTTAAATGTCTAATATGCTGCTATTATTATAATAGCAACATAATATTAGCATAATAGATATTTAAAATTAATAGCAGCATAATATCAGCATAATATCATTACAAATTAATAGCAGCATAATAGACATTTAATAGCAGCATAATAGCACAATGTAAACATTTGAGGCTCTAGCATTTGCTGTTATTATGCTGCTCTTACTGTTTGCTGGGGTAACTGATATTGAGACTGCATCGATGCTTTAGATGCGAGCATAATTTATATACATAATATATATATGTATATACATAATATAATAATATGGTATCGTTCATCGATAATGATATATTGATAGTTTATTGATCACAAACAATGAATAATAGTAAAAAGAACATTAAAAATAAGACAAGAAATAACAATGAAATAGTAATTTCTTAAATATATAAATGACTTGGTATAATAAACAATATTAACTACATGACTTCTAATATAACATATTCTAGACACATTATTGAGCTGGTGGTTTCGAATATTAATTCATACAATATTTAAAATGAACAAAATATTTTATCATATATGTTATTTATTAAAATATATCACATTTCAATAAAGAGTATTATTTATTATACACGAAATGGTAGATGCATAACTTTCAATAGATTTTAAAACTATCAAATATAAAGAACATCATATAAACTTTGATATAAATATCAAATGTTGATCGTATATATATATATATATATATATATATATATATATATTATATTGCACATTAAATATATAACTTATAATAAATAACATATCATATGCAATTTGATAAATATTAAAAATAAACATAAATATATACATATAATATTACAAATGTAAATAATAAATATATGAATTATATGTATATTGCGTATGAATTATAAATATTAATCATGTCACTAATGAACATATAAATGAACATATTAAATAATGTACAATGATATTCTACAATAATAATAATAAAAATAATGTTTATTAGAAGAATTTTGTTTGTTTTCGTTCTGTAGTATATGATATTAATATGATTTCTCATTCTAAAGGGCTTCAAAATAATATAGATAATCGTAAACAAGTAGAATGTGTATAGACAATATTTATTAACTGGGCAATACATAAAGCCAGGTCGTTACTTGGTGTTGTGGAGTGGTCAGTGTAGCTCAGACCAGTGGTCAGTGTAGCTCAGGTCAGTGTTCTCAGGCCAGGAGAGGCTGAGTAGAAGATACTTTAGAAGAGGACGTCAACTTATCAAACATCAACAGTCCCGAGGATCTCTCTATGATGTCGATAGGAACCAGGTAGTTTACGAGGTCTGCGGTATCTGGGGGGGTGGGGGGTGTAAATGTAGGGGGGGGTGTGTGTTAGAGTGAGTGTGTGGGGGCGTGTGTGTGTGTATTGGTGGTAAGGGCGATCATAGCAAATTTAAAATTAACAGATTAACATTGGACTATGTTTTTCTTAATAAATATACCATTAAAATGAAGCACACAAATTTTTTTTTATTTTTATTAATTTAAGCTCACACGACAGCCTCGTGAAGTTTAACATGTTAGATACAAATTTTACATTGTAAAATAAATTATAAAAAAATAATTATTTGAAACCTTTGTTATGAATAATTTGTTATCAAATTTTAACACACTATTTATTTTATAATAATGGAATAGAAAATATAAAAAATAGAATTAAAAAAAAAAATTCCTGGAAATTTCTTGGAATTTTAACAGTACAATTTTAACAGTACATGTAAAAAATGGTCAAAAATGACTAAAAAAAAGATTGACGTATGTCGTGTTGTCAAAAATGAATAAAAAAAAAATTGAAGTATACATATATTCTTAGAATTTCAATAGCTATAAGATGCAATGTGTCCAAAAAAAACTGTTTTTTCTATGATCACCCTTAATGGGTGGGGGCGTGTAGATTTAGGTGTGGGGGGGGGGCATGTAGGTTAAGGGTGCTGGTTATTCAAGGGTGTTTATCACCAGATTACCATAACTCCATGAATATGTATAAAATATATATGAAAACACTCTTACAAAATGTCAGCTCTTTTAATTAAGTATAAGGTTTGCAGATATGTCATCAAAGTGTTGTATTATCCATTAACTTCTCTAATAGACTCAAATTAAATAAACAGAAAACAGTATTTTCAAAACTTGTGTTTTTTTTCTTAATGAAAATTCACCAATATATATTATGGTATTTAAACAGAAAATATTGACAAATTATTTAAAAAAAATTTGTTCTAGAAATGTCATGGAATTTAATGGAAATTCCTAGAATTTAAGTAAAATAGACTTTATTGAAAAAGAAATCAATAAAACACCTACCACGATATATTAATATTATTATACTTATTATATGAAAATTATAAAATATATAAATGCAAAAAAAAAATTAAGAATGTTTTATTACGACTTATTTTCAGTGGTGATTTATCGTAATATTTGTAATAAAATAATTTTGTTTATTCATTCATAAGATAATAGACCGAAGAATGAAAAATAATTGCAATTATAATTTTAGAGGTTTTCGGTAATTTTTTTATTTTACATCATTTTAATCATGAACAATATTTTTTTAAATTTGAAAACATTTTCAATATATTACAATAAAAAACGCACTGAGAAAAGTTGAAATAAAGCGCATATAAGCTGCATGGGTAAAAGTGGAAATATTATTTGTGAGATGCAATTTTACGAAATGTTGACAGTCTATCGGTGGCTGAATATTGATTTTTTTAAACTATAATGTTTACATATTTATTACTTAATATTAAATATCACTGAGTTGGTAGGTTTACTTATACGCGAACATCTTTAATGTAGTGGTATGTATGTGAGCGTGTGCGGGTATATTTGCGAATATATTAAGTATGAATGTATATATATAATGAAGGGGCAAATACATATTTATATTTAAATACACTGATTTTGTATATTCGTATTTGAATGATTGATAAGATATGTAATTGTATTTATATGTTATTGTTATATATGTGTATATGATCAAATCTCTAATTATAAAGTGGTATGATCATATGATTATTATCGCATTATTAGATTAATAGATAAAGTTTGATTAAAACAGAAATAAAGCAAATTATCTAAATTAATATTTTATTAAATAAATATAGATTATTTTTATGTAGAAAAAATGTATTATGAAAAATTGTTAATCATATAATTTAATAGGTAATGTATCTAAAAAAATTACTTTATTATTATTAAATATACGTTTACAAGTAGTAGCATGTGAATGTAAGGTAGATCAACACTGAATGCTATGCAAGTATAATGATGATCTTAATAGTGTGTAGTTGGTTCACTTGTCTATGTAATACATATAATAATAGTCTATCCTTCTTCTTTGTTTATACATAAATATATATATATATATATATATATATATATATATATATATATAAATATATATATATATATATATATATATATATATATATATATATATATATATATATATATATATATATATATACATTTATGTATGAACAAAAGATTTAATTATTTACAATGATTTCATTTAATTTAATATAATGACTCATTTTACAAGAGTAACCCGACATTTAACATAATAACAAAATGGAACAATAAAACGGAATAAAATTAACTAATTATATTACAATATATGATTGGTTTGTTACACTAAGAATATCCTTAGTAAGGATATTCTTACTACAAGCTTACTTATAGCTTCTTTGAATATCCTTCCGTATATTATATGTAATATTCATACTCATACAACTTTATATGACCTATCTTTAGAGTATGTAGTATATATATATATATATATATATATGGTAATGTAAGGTACGATTAAAGTAAATGTTGTTCTTTGTGAATGTTGTATTTATAATTAATTAAAGAACACCAAGACAATGCAGAGAACTACGCATGCATATAAACAGTGATACGTGAAGATATGTAGATACGCGAGTAAGGTAACAGTGATACGTGAAGATATGTAGATACGCGAGTAAGGTAACAGTGATACGTGAAGATATGTAGATACGCGAGTAAGGTAACAGTGATACGTGAAGATATGTAGATACGCGAGTAAGGTAACAGTGATACGTGAAGATATGTAGATACGCGAGGAGTAAGGTAACAGTGATACGTGAAGATATGTAGATACGCGAGTAAGGTAACAGTGATACGTGAAGATATGTAGATACGCGAGTAAGGTAACAGTGATACGTGAAGATATGTAGATACGCGAGTAAGGTAACAGTGATACGTGAAGATATGTAGATACGCGAGTAAGGTAACAGTGATACGTGAAGATATGTAGATACGCGAGTAAGGTAACAGTGATACGTGAAGATATGTAGATACGCGAGTAAGGTAACAGTGATACGTGAAGATATGTAGATACGCGAGTAAGGTAACAGTGATACGTGAAGATATGTAGATACGCGAGTAAGGTAACAGTGATACGTGAAGATATGTAGATACGCGAGTAAGGTAACAGTGATACGTGAAGATATGTAGATACGCGAGGAGTAAGGTAACAGTGATACGTGAAGATATGTAGATACGCGAGTAAGGTAACAGTGATACGTGAAGATATGTAGATACGCGAGTAAGGTAACAGTGATACGTGAAGATATGTAGATACGCGAATACGGTAACAGTGTTCTCGCGGGGATTAGTGATATCGTGCGCAGCGTAAATTCTATTATTTATGAATAATGATTTACATTAATATATATGATCGCGTACGAGATCACACTTCGCATGAGATCACTCGCTACACTAAGCACGCCTCTCCTTAGCATCGCTTATCTCTAATCGCCATACCTGACTACACGCGTGTATTAAGGTAGTTATAGTATTGTCACGTAGTTCTTTGTATGTATGTATGAACGAAGGAATATTTATATCATGAATATTAAACACACAATATAGGGAACGATCACCACTCCGTACGAGATCACCGATATGCATGATATCACAGCCGGGATGGGGTCAAATACGTATTCGATAAAGTGTATTTGACCCCGACCCTCTCCTCGCTAAGTAGTGCTGTCGATAGCGTAACGCTCGCAACCTTTCACGTCGATCGCTTGGTTCGGCATTATGTAGCTGCGCAGTTCAAAACCTCCGTCGTCCCGTTCTCCTAGCGCGACCTAGATAGTGCGGTTCTATTTATAGATATATATATATATATATAAATAGATATGTTTTTAGATATGCAGTAATCGGTGATAAATGTGTGCGGTTATGAGGTTAATACGGAGTAGGGCACTAGGCGTTAGTGAAGTAATGATGCACGTAGAACTTACTTATGTTATAGTAATATAATGATGTTTGTAATAGTGATGGCAATGTCACTTGTTAAAGAGGGAGAGAGAGAGAGGGATAGAGAGAGAGAGAGAGAGAGAGAGAGAGAGAGAGAGAGAGAGAGAGAGAGAGAGAGAGAGAGAGAGAGAGAGATAGAAAGAGAGAGGGGGAGAGAGAGAGAGAGAGAGAGAGAGGGGAGAGAGATAGATAGATAGAGAGTGAGAGAGAGAGATAGAAAGAGATAGATATATAGAGAGTGATAGAGAGAGATAGAAAGAGAGAGGGGGGAGAGAAAGAGAGAGAGAGTGAGAAAGAGAGATAGATATAGACATAGATAGAGAGAGAGGGGGAAAGAGAGAGAGAAAATTCACTTCGCCCTAATATATATATATATATATACAAATATAATTTCTATAGACAATTTTACAAAGTTGCGAATATGAATATTATTGAATTTAGATGTCGTGAAAAGAAGGTAGTTCTTCAGTTTGTGTTTGAAGTTAGTAGTAGAAATATTGACGGTTTCAATGGGTAGAGTTCATGGCAGTAACCTTGAAGAAGTGGGTGGGTACGGCTACTTGACGATCTCCTATCACTTCGTAACTCACCATTAGTTTACCGTTTGCTTGACGACTGTGGGGGCGTGTTTAAAAGTTAGGGGGTGTGTTTATCAGTTACTGGGGTCGTGTTTCATAGTTAAGAGGTGTGTTTCATAGTTAGTGGGGGCGTGTTTAAAAGTTAGGAGGTGTGTTTCATAGTTAGTGGGTGCGTTTCATAGTTAGGGGGGTGTGTTTAATAGTTAAGGGGATTGGGTTTCATAGTTAGGGGGACGTGTTTAAAAGTTAGAGGGGGTGTGTTTCATAGTTAGGGGGATTGGGTTTCATATTTAGGGGAGCGTGTTTAAAATTTAGTGGAGGTGTGTTTCATAGTTAGGGGTGGGGGGGTGTTTAACAATTAAAGGGGTGTATTTAATAGTTAGGGGTGTGTGTTTAAAAATTAGTGTATGTATGCTTAAAACTTAGTATGTCTATATTTAATAGTTAATGTGTTAAATAATTAGTTTGTTTATAATATAAACTGTATATGTATTAGTTAATGTGACTATATTAATATATTAGTATTTCATGTATTTCATTAAATAAATATATATATATATATATATATATATATATATATATTTTATTACATATATATATATACAAATATTTATTAATATTTAATAGTTTATATCCATATTTAATTGTAAATAGTAAATATTTAAGATTTAATAGCTATTATATATTTATATTTAATTACTATGATGCATACAAGTTCGACAATGAAATAACAGTTAAACAATAGAGAAATACTAATATAACTTGATCAACCTCAATATAAATATTATATAAACTATATTATACATAATTAAATACGTAATATAATGTTCCAATGAATACAAGAAATCACGTATTTGTATAATTTAAATTTACATAATTATATATCGATTAAATGTATATTATAATCTAAATTAGCTAGCATCACTACCAGCATCACTACCAACACCACTACCACCATCACTACCATCACTAGTACAAGTACCACTACAGTCACCATTAATACACTATTATCATCACCACTACGAATAGTACAATCAACAAACTACCAGCATACTAGTATTAATACACCACCACTACTAGCATTATCATCACAACCACTAGTGACACCATCACCACCACCACTAATACTAGTAGGACACCTAGCAACATTACCAGTACCACCACCTGCATAGCCACTACCACCACCACCACTATGACTATAAGCACAGGTAACATTACCAGTACTTAAACTACTACAAGCACTACCACTATCAGCACCTATACTACCTTCACATATACCTTATCAGTACTATCCCCGCAACCACCATCGGTACCACTATTAACCATATTAACTATTATCGCCATTATCCATCAATACCAGAATAGTACCAGCACTACCACTACTACCACTACCACTATAGTACCATCAATATCAGCACCCTCATCCCCATCATTACCTTCACCCTCGCCCCCCACCCCCCCCCCCCCCAAACCACCAACCTGGGAAGATACAGGGGTCCCGTACATACGTAAACATTGCGGAACTTGTTGGTCATGCTTCTGACGGTCTTCTCTAGAAGGTTCCACGCGTCTCTGTTGAAGCCGACACCTACCTTTAGGGGGCGGGGCTTCGTGAAGGACACTAGCTTAACGACTACTAGTTTAGATGTTGCCATTACGCATAACTAGGAAGGGAGACGATCGAAAAGGACGAGTTGAGGGTTAAAGGTTACATTTTAAATACGAGTTAATAGTATATATATATATATTTTGTAGAGATATTTGTGGGTTATTTGTTTTAATTAGTTTAGTTTTGTCCTGTTTGGTTTTTTTAGCTGCATTACATCCCAAAGTGAGCCTATACAAATCTATTTCGCATTTAAAATGTAACCTTTAACCCTCAACTCGTCCTTTTTGATCATAGCCCACTAGGAAACCTACATTAATGTCTAAATTAATGTTATATCAATCGCATTATCTCTAGAAACCATTCAAGTATTAAGATTGCGTTTAAGCGATGCTATTTTATTCATCGAAACAAGGGTACATAATTAATTATTAAAGTTTATATTTTTATATTATATTTTAATATTGTTAATATCTCTAGATCCTGCATACAGTACAATGTATACAGACATAGACAATGCATCGTAATAGTATTAATGTATAGATCTTAATATACAGGCACACATTATAACATTATAATATATAGTTTCGTAAACAGTTTTATTTTATATTTACTATTCTAAAGGCTATAATTAAAAGTTAATTACACCAATGATACAATTCAAATTCGTCATACAATTCGATATCTTATTATGCTTATTGATTCATTTGATTTTACAATTTGATTTCTATGGTAATCGATAGTTTTGTTACAAATATATTGTATATGAATCATATATGTTAACATTACATTAATATGCATATTAATATGCTCACCAAATACTTCTACACTGTAATACCATCTAGGAACTGTAATATCACTAATCTATTAAATATACCCTCACAGTATACAGATAATAATCAATATTAGTATTCGATAATTAATATCAATTAATAATTATATTTCCTTATTAACTAATATATTAATTATCCTATTTTATCTTTACAAATAAAAATAACTTTAACGAAACATATTAATTATTAATGAATACTATAAATATAATTAATTTTAATATTTTAATTACTTGTATACATTTTATGATTAGATCAAATAAATGTTTTTAGTAATAACATAATACTACATAAATATGTTACCCTCGTATTTTAAATATAAATATATAATATTTTAAATATATAAACTTCAAACAATATACATTTAATACTACTACTACTACTACTACTACTACTACTACTACTACTACTACTACTACTACTACTACTACTACTACTACTACTACTACTACTACTACTACTACTACTACTACTACTACTACTACTACTACTACTACTACTACTACTACTACTACTACTACTACTACTACTACTACTACTACTACTACTACTACTCCTACTACTACTACTACTACTACTACCCCACGCAAACCTGAGGGCACACATTGGTAAGCAGGAAGGTCTGAGTCATAGCCGGCATGTTCTTACGGTGATTGGCAGCAGCAGCCATGTGACCTGAAGATGATAACGTTGATTAGATACACTGAAGTAGGAGGAGGAGACGGCGAAGACCACTACAGTGTTAAGGGAAGGGTCCTAGTGTCCCCTGATTGCACTCACGTTTGCATATACATAGATAGGAGAATAGTACTATCGCTATTAATACATCTTCTCATTCAATATTTGGACGATTGCGAACGTTTTTTTGCTATTTATTTAGATTATATATACATATATCTATAAATTAGCATTTTTCTTTTATTAATTAATAATTAGTAAAAGAAAAATGCTAATTTATAGATATATGTAATTAGTAATTATATATTTCTATATAAAAGTCGTGGTTAATATTTGAAATAATTTAAAATTAGTAATATAACAAACGGTTACATTAGTAATTAGCTAACAAAGGGTTAAGTCGGGAGTAATTAGGGGTTACTTAGGGATAATAGTGATGACGACGTAACTCGGCGATGCGTATTAATGCTTACTATGATATGGTACTAATGGGTAATGTGTATGAAAGATAACCGACGATACCGAGGACATACCGGATGAGTCACCGGGCGAATAGGACATGAGTGAGTCATCGACGTTACCTAGTATACCATTACAATTCATAACATCTTAACGGATCTATATACTCGCGATTATTTATAATAGAGAAGTAGTATGTCTCGTCAACGATAGATGGAGTATATATATATATATATATATATAACAAAATAGATATACATATATATATACTGGAGTATATATATATATATATATATACTCCAGTATATATATATATATATATATATATATATATATATATATTATATTTAATTATGGGCATATTTTTCTAGGTTGAATAGCTGTACACTCCTAGATTGAATGAGTAAGTGTACTGTTTATTTAATTGTAAGATTGTTAGTAAACTAGATGCGTTGTTGTTATTATTGTTGTTGTTATTGTTGTTGTTGTTGTTGTTGTTGTTATTGTTGTTATTGTTGACCTCTATCGTATCCGCTACGCGAGTAGTCGGCATTCTGGGAACGGTAGTATTCGTGGATAGTTTTGTCGTCGACGAACGTGATGTTGTCTCGCTTGACGTCCTCCCTTCGTTTCACGTCTTCCTGTAGAGTGGGCGCGTGTGTGTGAATGTATGCGCGTGCGCGCGGGTGCGCGTATGTTTGTGTGAATATATGCGTGTGCGTGTATGTGTGAACATATGAATATAGTGCTATAATAGGTAATCGTCTAATAATAGATATAGATACAAATACAGCGAATACAGATATTCTATATTATACGATGCTTATTTGGGAATAACGGCGTTGATGTCGTGAGAAGTGTTATCGTGGGTAGTGATGTCGTGCGCGAAATGATAATACAGGTATTACATTATTATTATTTTATTTAGACACCGTTTAAATATAATATATATTGACAATAGTGTAAACTCTGAACATAGAGAGAAATTATTAAAATTAACAAAGTAGAGTCGATCATTAATAGGTCTATTAATGTAAATAATTAGTTATAAATGGTATCATTTACGCCGCATCACTCTGCGCTAGATCATCGGTTACCTTTACTTAATGGCAGAGGCGATACACTGGTTTGGTGTACGTGTAGAAGATACGAACAAATGCTATTTTAGAAATCTATTAACTCGAAAAATATTAATTTTTTTTTTTTTTTTTAATCTATTAATAATATTCCATATTTGTATATTATATGTAAACATTTATAGATGTTTAATACATCTTTATGTTATACGTTTCAAAATAAAATAATTGAAATATCTGATAAAAACACGTTAATTTTCCAAAGATGGAAAGCTAAGCAATTTAGTTCTAAATTGCTAATTAAAATTTTTTAAATATATTTTTTTTAATTCTGACAAATAACTTTAATCTTACAGGTTTTATCTAGTTATATTGAAAAAATGAAGAAAAAATATTAAATTATACAAAAGTAAATACTAGTTATGTCAGCATGGTTGGTCACAAATAATTATTCTAGGTAAATCAAGTTTCAAATATAATATATGAATATAAACAATATGAATATATAGGTACAAATAATATAATATAAACAAAATGGATAATGTAATGAACATAATTTAAACACCACATAAAAGATAATATGTGAAGTATTATAATTTTACATTAATAAAAAAATTGAAATTCAATTTTTTTATGTAACGTGTATAGATAGAATTACATTAAAAAAGGTAATTGCCCCACTTTTAAATATTTGCCGACAAACATACTTTAAACTTATACATTTTATACATAGATTTTTCATAATCAATTATATCATAATATTATTAAAATCCGTAGATGTATTTTATTAGATTTTTTTTATAGATTATTTCGTATATAATTAAAAACAAAATAATTATTTTTGGAAATTACCGTCCACTTTCAAATCCTTAATTTATTATTAATAATAATTTATAGTTATACACGTATTATATATAAATTGATACTAAACAGTGATATCATAAATAGTCTGTATCTCAACTCAAAATTTGTAAACAATACTATGTTATAATTCAACTACAGAGGGCTAATTATATATTAAAATAATATTGGAATATATATAGTAAATGATTATAGTTTAATATAGAGTATATACAAAGATTTTGCGGAGCAAAGATATAACACTCCCTATGCATGCAACGTAATTTAGTAATATCCCCTGCCGCTGCCTGCAGTAGTATCAAAATCACTATAATAGATTTAGGTTCGGCTCTGTTTGCATACAACAATGTTTTCATTGCTCTATTAAATTACATGCAATATAAATTAGCTTTACTTACTAAATATATACTTATAGCATTTAAAACATACATATCATATTTGTTTGTTATATATTAGTAATGAATATTTAGTTTTCATCATATAAATATTAATTTAAAGCATATTATTTAATATTTTAAAAGTGTATAGTTAAATACGAATTTACATTATAAACAACACATAGTTCATAAAAGTAACCCGCTATAGGTGGCACTAGGGTATTTTGAATACAAATTCGAATTACACGATTTCGCGTAAGTGTTATATCTTTCCTTCGGAAAATCTTTGGTATATATCTCTAGATGTATATAATATCAAAAACATGCTTGTTAATATTGTATAATAAATTATTTATATATAAATTATAATTAAGTATTACTTGAAAAACCTACTATATCTTTGGTCATTAAATTATTGTTATTAAAATATGCTATTATAATAATAATAATAATTTTAATTTACAGTTTACTGGTTATACTCGTATTATTGGCATATACTAATTTTGGGTGCAGGAACAACCGTGAAATTTACAAACCGTACAAGAACAACCGTGAAATTATCTTTCGTGAAATTTCCAACCGTGAAATATAATATCCGTGAAAATACAAACCGTGAAATAATTATAAATATATGTATTATATAGATATATATTACGTATATATACGTATAACGTAGTGTATATATACTAAGTATGTAAATAAGTATAAATATTATAAAAATATATATGTTATTATGTAAAATATAAAATCTAAATTATACAGTTACTGTAACAGTATATTTTCGGAAAATTAAAATCTAATTATAATCTTAATTAATGTTAACGAATACATATGATACATCACATTAACTTTATTATTAAATTTATAAATATACTATAGTATATATCTATGAGTTTACGTACATTATACGTACATTATATATAATATAGCATTCGAATGCTCATATTGGCCGCCGATACTTTTCAAAGTTCAAGTAATGCGTTGCCTATATGTGTCAATCAAATGTAACAGTTACACTATATTGCAAATACACATATTAAGTATTTGTTAAGTAACACAGTCCCATATGTATGCTTATACATGTAAATGCAGATGGCACGTAGTACTATGGTGCGTTGGTATATAGTATATACCATATGTTACAAAAAACCACCAACGTCCCATCTATATGCTTATAAATATGGGACTGTGGTACATTACAAAAAACGCACCATAACATACACATACAGACATATACACATCATCAATGTAAATAAAGCTTTCTTATATAAATTGTACACGTACTTAAATAATTATATATATAGGTATAGGAAACTATTTATATATAATAAATATATTTCATAATAGAACAATGTAAACATTTGAGGCTATTACATATGCTGTTATGCTGCTATTACTGTTTGCTGGGTTCACCATAGAGCTAGAGAGAAAGTTGGTATTCAAAAGCTCTGTGGTATTCACACACAAACACGCATACACATACACGCACATTTAAGTGTTGTTAATTAAAACACACAAATAGGTACATGTACATACATACTTACACATACGCGCGAATACATACACGTATTTTCATAATTATTTATTTATAGGTATTATACCTGAAATACATCTGAAATAGTAACATCTATATAAATATAATATATATATACCTAAGGTATATATATATTATATTTATATAGATGTTACTATTTCAGAATATTTTTGATTGTGCAATATAGCGTAACTGTTACATTTGATTGACACATATATGCAACGCATTACTTGAACTTTCAAAAGTATCGGCGTCCAATATGAGCATTCGAATGCTATATTATATATAATTTACGTAAACTCATAGATATATACTATAGTATATTTATAAATTTAATAAAATTAATGTGATGTATCATATGTATTCGTTAACAGTAATTAATAGTATAATTAGATTTTAATTTTCCGAAAATATTCTGTATAATTTAGGTATTATATTTTACATAATAACATATATATTTTTATAATATGTATACTTATTTACATACTTAGTATATATACACTATGTTATAAGTATATATACGTAATATATATCTATATAATACATATATTTATAATTATTTCACCGTTTGTATTTTCACGGATATTATATTTCACGGTTGGAAATTTCACGAAAAATAATTTCACGGTTGTTCTTGTACGGTTTGTAAATTTCACGGTTGTTCCATAAGCCACTAATTTTATATATATATATATATATATATATATATATATATATATATATAGTATAATATCTACTAAACAGTATGATATCACGAATACCTTGGTTAAATGTTCGAATACCCAACTCGGATTTCGAGTTCGATTATCGTAGGCCAATATGAATTCGTCGTACGTGCGTATATTGGACGGAGAACCGGGTAGTCCTAGCCGTGTCATGGCGTTGAATTTCCTGATATCCCTCGGCACAGGCGGGTTCAGGGGTTTCGTCGGAACCATGATGGCGGACGCGTCGAGGGAAGGTATGAACCGGTGAAACAGGGCGTTAACGTCTTCCGACGCATTATCGTGGTTATTTTTCAGATCATCTAGTCGATCACCGATATCTTTTATGGTTGGCGACCTGTTTATGGAGTTTATTAATTTCGATGTCGTGTCTGAAATTCGATTAACGAATGAATCACGTTCGATAATTTCGTTTAGTTGTTGTTTTCTCTCGTATCTGGTACCTAGCCATGCACCGATACCCAAAGAAATAACAGATATTACTGGTACTAAACGTAAGGAAGGCATATTATTAATTTTGAAAAACAAATAATTTACACAAATATATTATTGAAATCAAGAAATAATAAAGGGTCAAATTTAAAAAGTGTTATTTATTTATAATTTTAAATAAAAGTTGTTTACAGCGGTAATCTACAAAGATAATAATAATTTAATAAATTAAAATACAATTAATTGGAACCCTTGGATGGGAAATATTTTTTATAAATAGATTTAATTATAAAGTTAATAACTTAAGTTAATAACTATATATAATCAATACCTTCTATAACCTCAGACCCGAACACTGTATAAAAACAAATATTAATTTTAAAAGAAATAGTCCAGTTTTTATCACTTTTTATTACTTCTGTATATGTTTATTTTATATTAATATACATTTATATATAATTAATAAATAGCAATTATCTTTATTATTATGATTACATAATTATACAATATATCGTTAAAATGTAACAATTAAGACTTTAATAACAGGCTTATTTTACTATTTTAACTTACTACTATTTTCCACTATTAAACATATATAGATGCATCCTACAATATAAAGCCCCAACATTATCAAATGGTTCCGTGATGGTCAATGATTTGTAAACAAAATTACGTTATAATAATAAAATACATTTTATTAAAAGAATAACAAATAATTTTAATAAATCATCATTTTAATAGGATTTATATTAAGTATGTAACTATATATTAATATATATATATATATATATATATATATATATATATATACAGGCCCGTAGCCACGGTAGGGGGGGGGGCTGGGGGAAAGGCCCTCCCTGAGATCAGCTAGGCCACCCTTGAAATCAGGTAGGCCCCTAAAACTTGTTTCACATTACGTTTTTTTATATAGTATTTACTAGATATTTAATTATATTTATATTTTTATTTTATAATTTTATTTATATTATATTTATTTATTATAATGTATATTATAGTAATGATCCAATTCAGTATTTATGGTTTTATAAAATATTTTCTAAAATTATGGTAAACAACAAAAAATATTTGCTTTTCTTACTATAATAGGAGCATACAAATTAATAAATAACAGAATATCTATAACAGAATCAAATATATAGCCAAATCCAAACCCAAACAATAATACTACAATATATGAAAAAATAAAGTTAAATTATTGTCCATCTGATATCAGAAATGTTTGTCCTAAACGTACAAGTGGTAGAGTATCTTTTGGAAATAAAATAAGAAGATTTACCTATAATATGTATATATATATATACACAATAAAGCAATTTAATTTATATCCAATTGTAGATTAAAGTACTTTCACAGTAGGTAGTGGTAAGTGGTTACTGTTATGATAGTTTATTGTTCTAACTATAACGGAATAGATCTTGATGCAAATAATGGCTAAGTTACGAGTGTATGCTACGAAGATTTGATATATTAATAAAACACGTCTAACTGTTGTATATTTATTTACAAGAGGAAGTTAATGTGAAATGTGTCAAGGGTCGCATGTCATATTCAATGACTATAAATAACAATACAACATCCCTCTTTGTTAGTCAAAGTCAGGTCTGTTGACATACTAGGTTGTCATAGCGACACCGATGTAAGTATAATAATAATCAACCTCAGGACTGTGTTTTGTCGTGAGGGATACGTAGTTTGGGTGATGTGCTATTGCGCATGTCATAGGTCAAGGCGACTGAGTGGTCGGCGTTGGCGTGATGGTCGCTCGTATGCGACATCGGGTTGTGCGATGTCCGGTAGGTCTTCGCTGGCAGTGTCGTCTCTTCTGGCGGTGTAGTCTCTACGCAAGTCTGTCAGGGTTCGTCGGAATCTTGAGCCGGTGAGATATGAGTCAACCATGTACGAGTTCGGGGACGGGTGTTCCGTATGGATAGTGCCGGGACTCCATGTGCTGTTGATAGGGTTTCTGATGAACACGCGTTGTCCACTGTTCAGTGTCAGTTTGTTTGTTCGTGCTTTGGTGTTATAACGGTCGGATGCTTTCTTTTGTCGGTCGTCGAGCAGCTTGTCTTGTTCGGTAGATGCTGGTACTTTGGTCTTTGGTAGCGTCGTTTTGATGATCCTTCCGTATATGAGTTCGGCTGGAGAGGGGTGGTTCCTTTCTAGGGGAGTGGCTCTCCAGAATAGTAGGGCCTTTTCTGGATCGTCGGTCTTTGTCAGGATTCTCTTTATGGTTTGTATCTGTCGTTCGACGAATCCATTGCTTTGTGGATAGTGTGGTGAGCTGGTATTGTGCTGGAATCCCCAGCTCGCAGCGAATTTTGAGAAGGATGTTGCCGAGAATTGTGGTACATTGTCGGAATGGAAGTGTCTCGGTATTCCGTGTTCTGAATATATCTCCTTTAGTGTCTGGATGATACTACTGCTGTGGGTGCTTCTTAGTTTCCTTAGGATTGGAAATTTGGTGTAGATGTCGGCGACTAGCAGGTAATTTTCTTTGTTGAGCTCGAACAGGTCGGCTTCAATCGCCTCCCATGGTTCTCTTGGTAGTCTTCTGTTGACGAATGCTACGGGGGTCTGCCTTCTTTGGTGCGTCTGGCATTCGCGGCATTCTCCTGTCAGGTCTTGTATGTCTTTGTGCATTATTGGCCAATATATACAGGTCTTTGCGAGTAGGCTGGTCTTTACGATTCCTAGGTGTGGAATATGTAGGTCTTTAAGTATGTCGGATCGTAGGGATGTCGGTATTAGTATTTGGTTTCCGTTAATGACCATATTGTTCTCATAGGTCAGCTCGTCTCTGTAGGGCCAGAATTCTCTTAGGTTCTGGGGCAGTGTTCTCCTCTCTGTTGGCCATCCGTTTTTGATGATGGTGCATAAATCTTGAAGTTGTTTCTCGTCTTTGGTTTCATTCTTAATTAGGGCCAATCTAGGCTCGCTGAAGCGGGTATAGGATATCTGTTTATCAAACAGTATCTCATTGTTTTCTGGAAGCGGCTGTCTGGAGAGCGTATCTGGTAGGGGTAGGTTTTTTCCGGGGACGTATTCTATGTTGATGTCGTATGATTGTAGACTTCTTTGTAGTCTTATGGGGGATTTTGCTATATTCTTCAGGATAATCATGGAGAGTTGTTTATGATCAGATTGTATTGTGCATTGTTTCCCATATATATACGTATGGAAACGAGTACATCCGAATACAACAGTGAGCATTTCTCGTTTGGTATGTGCGTATCTCTGCTCGCATTCAGTAAGTGATTTTGGTGCATATGCTACTGGTTTTCCGGACTGTATCAATACAGCTCCAATACCTCTTCCCGAGGCGTCTACTTGGATTACAATGTCTTTAGCGGGGTCGAAGTATGTTAGCTTGCTATCTCTACAGATTAGATCTTTGATATCGTTGAATTTCTTTTCATTAGAGGGTGTCCAGGTGAAGTCTGTTTCTTTCTTGAGCAGGTATCGTAGCGGCGCAGCGTGTGTGGATAAGTTTGGTACGAATGGGCTCATGTATGTGGCTATGCCCAGGAATTATTGTAGTTGGGTCTTGTTCGTTGGTGATTCCATGTCTCTTATCGCGTCTAGTCTTACCGGGTCTGGTTTCGCTCTAGTTTCGTTGAATATGAGACCAAAAAAGTGTATAGAGGTATGTTTGATCGTGCACTTTTCTTTGTTGAATATGAGTCCTCCTTCTCGGGCGCGTGTCATTAAATGGTGGAGGTTTGCGTCGTGTTCTTCTTCGTTCTTTCCGAAGACAGCTATGTCATCGGCTATACCGAGGGTTCCAGGAAAGTTTTCAATTATCATGTCCATCTTGAGTTGAAAGACGTCTTGGCTAAGGTTTAAGCCGAAGGGTAGCCTCAGGAATCGGTACCTTCCGTGTGGGCTGTTGAAAGTAGTTTTCAGGCTGGATTCGTGGTCTAGGTGTATTGCCCAATAACCTTGGCGGGCGTCTAGTTTTATAAATATTTTTGCACCCTTGAGTTTATAGGATACGTCTTCCAAGTTCTTTGTCGGGTAGTGGGGTCTCATTATTGCCTTATTCAGGTCGCGTGGGTCGAGGCATATCCTTAACTTGCCTGATTGCTTCCGTGCATATACCAGGCTTGAGAACCATTCTGTTGGTTCTGTGACTTTCTTGATCACACCGGTTTTCTCCATCTGGTCTAATTCATCTTTAATTTCTTGTACCATCGATATCGGGGGTCTTCGCGGGGAGTGTATTACTGGGGGTACCGTGGGGTCGGTCACTATGTGGTAAGTGCCTTCGAAGTTGCCGATCCCTTCAAATCGGTCTGGGTACATGTTCTCGAGGTCGTTTGAAGTCTTGATCTTGTTCGTCTTGACGTTATTTATCGTAATAACCTTCATCTTGGTTATTGATGGTAGGCCCAGTATTATCGGACCTGGTGTTTCAGCTACATAGAAGGTAGCTCGTGTTGTAACTTTCTTTAGCGTGATGTCGATATCGATTGTTCCGTAGTGGACCATCTTGTCTCCGTTGTAGACGGTCAGCGTGGTTCGGCTTGGGTTTAGGTGACCAAGCATTGGTCGTGCGTTGTTGCAGTGCTCGGGATACATTCGGAGATACGTACGTAGTGGAAGGATGTTTCCTTCCGCGCCTGTGTCTACCTTCGCCTTCATGGTCGCGGGTAGCCCTCTCAGCGTGAAGCGTGGGACGGTGTTCAGTACTCTTGTAGGGTCTGCTGCGATCTCGTCGAGTTTCAGGTCGTCGAACGTACGGTCGTGTGTGCGGTCGGGTCCGCGATCGTGTTTTCGGGCGTGACCTGTGTTGTTATGGTACTGGGCAGAAAGTGGTTTAGATTTTTGGCGACACACCGCGGCCCAGTGACCAATTTTGTGACAAAATCGACACTCGGACTGTGCGGCGGGGCACTGGGTACCCGTGTGTTTCAGGCCGCAATATTTACAAGTACCATAATAATTAGTAATCTTATCATTATGTGATTTATCGAGGCGATTATTAGTCTTCCGATATGCGGTCTTAGGTTTATTTTCACTAAGTCTATTACTAACATGATCGATATGGGTGTTGGAGCCGGCTTTGAACTCCTTGAGCTCGATCTGTAGTGCTTCGTAGGTACGGGCGATTTTCATGGCCTGGTCGAGTGTTAGGGTGTTGTCCTTGCAGAGTATATCTTCCCTGACTTTGTCGTGAGCGCCTCCTCTGATTATTTGCTCTATCAGGCGCGTTTCTATCTCGGTTTCATCACGGAATTTGCATTTCTTCGCTTGGAGCATGCATTTAGTCATGTATTCGTCTACTAGTTCGTCTTTGGCTTGTTTCATCTTTTCTAGTAGTAGTCTGGCCAGCCTGTAGTTAGATCTTGGCTCTTGGAAATGTCTGATTCTGGCGTTCGTTTTTTTTACCGCTGTCACCATTTTTTGATAGAACTTGTTCCGAAGATGCAACGCAATGGGAGAAGATCCATATCTAGGATTACTGAATATACGTAATACTCCAGGTGAAAACATGGTTAGCCCCAATCAAATTATGTTTAATAGAAGAACGAATATGTCAATTCCATCTATTAACATATCATCAAATAAAACTAATATTACTCAAGTTAATACAGCTACAGATTTAGGTGTGCTGAAAGAAGGATACGTGGTCCGGCTACAACCAATCCAATGAGGAGAAAGGGAGTGGAAGATAGGCAAGATAATAAAACAATTATCTTATAGAAAATACAAAGTTGTATGTAAAAATAAAAACTTGATTTGCAATCGCAAATTCTTAAGATTAATTAAAACGAATTCCCATCACAACTATGTTAAAGAGACTCTGAATATTCCGTCGATTATTTCTAAAGCCCTTAAAAATACTTCTCAATCTATAACCCACCCAACAGATTCTCAAAGAACTATAGAACTACAATCAACACAATCACATATCAAAGATGACATTGAACAAGACGAATACACAACACGATCAGGCAGAATCTCAAAAACGCCCGTTCGATATTAATTCTATTTATTATTATAATAAGCTATAAATGGAGATGTTTAGTTTGTATTATTATTATCATGTGTATTATATGATGTATTCATATAATGCAAATCAATACATTTGCACTGCCATTGTTATACATATTTATTCAATAGATGCGTTGTGCCTAGATCATCATATGATACTGGCTGGTCATGCGTGACACTATAATCTATATAAGCCAACATTGATACCGATACATTGTCATTTAAATCTCATATACATACTACCTATCATTGTTATGTACATATTATAAATAAACTTGTTATACTTTAAACCAGATAACTTTACAATAATTTACGATAATTTTACAATTAATATATACCTTATCAACGAAATTGTGATGTTTAATATATATATATATATATTAAACTATATATATATATGATTTAAATATTGTACTAGAATTATTATAAGAATATGAAACATGATATTTATAAAATGTTATTCGACTTTTTATAATGGTATATAATTTAAAGAATGGCAATAGAAGGCTAGTATGTACATCTTCTTGATATAATTATGTAAACAATGACCACATTCGGACATATAACTCGACACGATTCTATACCCAAAACAATTCTCCAAGGCTATGTCGAAGGTAATAGAAAAAGAGGAAGACCAAAGAAAAATTGGTTAAATGATATTTTTGAATACTCTAATCTCCCTCTTCAGCAACTTTTCAATTTATAAAAGATTGTTCTAAATAGAGAAAGTTGTTAAAAATACTGTCATGTTCTCCCCTACGATACCAACGTCACGGGACAAAGTACTAACAAAAGTTAAAACAAAGTAAGCGAATATATATAATAAAGTTAAAATACAGTGTTCGTACTATTATAATAAAGTGAAAGGTTAGAATTAAGCAAACAGATGTAATAAAGTTAAAATATAGTTTTCGTACTATTATAATAAAGTGAAATGTTAAAATAAAGTTGGCGTAAAGATATAATACAGTTAATATAAGAATGTTTAACATTATAATAAATATTACTGTAGTATTTATGATATTGAATATGAGTTAATATAGCCTACTATACATATATACGTGACTAACCTTATCTGGAAGTGCCGTATCTCGTATCTTGTATTATGTTAGATAATATATATATAATTAGGTATAGGTGTTTATTAGTTGTGCATTAAGTAGTAAGTGAGTCGTAAGTCATTTGTAATGGGCGTGGCTTAGTCACGCTATATATGTATAGTAGGCGTATTCAATATTACTACATCCCTCTACTAAGTATATAATATAAGCATTATAATATATAATAATAATAATAAATTGACAATATAAGTATAACAATATAATAAATAACATTACGTATAAAATAATATTTCTACCACCCATTTGTGTGCTTAGTTTTAAACTAAGCCTCTATAAGGCGATCTGGAGGTTTTACATGCCTTCCTGATCTAGTGGTGTATGTAGATCCATTCGTGGGTATGAGCTGGCATCTATTCCTTCTCACATCTTGTTTCTCCGTTCTGAGATTATATGATCTTGTACTCTCGGGTGTTGTGTTGATAACGGTTGCCATTCTATCTAGGTCCCTAATGTATACATCTTCCCCGTCTTCTATCTTTCGTAAGTTTTTAGTATACTTATTGTCTCTGTTTCTTTTGATTTCTAATTTCTTATTTTCGTTCTTGTCCCTAAATATACAGTGGTCTTCTTTGTTCATGTAATTATCTAATTTAAGATCAACTACTGTAGTTCGTAATTTTCTGTTCATCAGAAGTTCTGCTGGTGATCTTCCAAAGCTGAGTGGTGTACTTCTGTATGAGAGTAGTCCTAGGTAGGGATCTTCTTCTTTTTCTAGAATACCCTTTATCGTTTTTATAGCTCTTTCTGCTACTGAATTACCTTGTGGATGTTTAGGAGATGATTTAATCGCTTGGAATCCATATTTCTCTTGGAATTCTTTAAATTCTTGACTAATATATTGACTACCATTATCTGATACTAAGGTCTCAGGGATACCATGTCTAGCGAAAATAGATTTTAAAGCATTTATTGTGTCTATTGATTTTTCGCTTCTTAGAAGCATCGTTTCAAAATATCTGGAATAGTAGTCGACTACGATTATATATTTTCTACGTTCGTAGGTATATAAGTCTGTTCCCACTATTTCCCATGCATGTTTAGGTGTATGTATAATCTCTAAAGGTTCTCGGATTATTGGCCCATATATTTGACATGTCGAGCAATTTCTAACCATTTTTTCGATGTCCTTATTAATTCCTATCCACCATACGCTATTTCTAGCTCTTGCCTGGCATTTGTTAATACCTTGGTGTCCTCTGTGTATCTCCTTCATAACCTCTTGTATATGATTCTTAGGTATAATAAGTCTATTTTCGTACGTTAAACAATCTTTCATTATTGATATACTTTCTTGATGTTCATAATATCTTTTTAGTTTGTCGTCTTTAGAATCTCTCTTTTCCCATCCATCTTCTGTCTTCTTTTTTACTGACTGTAATACTGGGTCTGCTTCTTGTAAGCGTCTCAATTCTTGTAATTTAATTGAACTCCCTGGTTTGAATGTGTTCTTTATTAATTCATTAACTTCTATTTCTAGTATATTTGAAATTTCTCGTTGTCCTGGATATCTTGAAAGTGCATCCGCTCCGATGTTTAATTTCCCTTGTATGTATTTCATATCTATGACATATCTCATGAGTCTTAATCTATACCTCTGTATTCTTATTGGTATTTTCTCGACTTCCTTCTTTCCAAATAAAGTTATCAATGGTTTATGATCTGTTTCTATGGTTATATTTGCTCCGTTTACGTAATAGTTAAATTTTTCTAGTCCCCAAACGACTCCTAATGCTTCCTTTTCTATTACTGCATAGTTTTTCTCGGTTTCCGTAAGAGATCGGCTCGCCGCTGCTATCATTCGTCTATTTCCTTTCTCATCTATCTGTGAGAGAATAGCTCTTATACCTTGGTTTGATGCGTCCGTTGTGATTATACTCTTTTTATTTATATCGAAGAATGCTAATATCGTTGGTTTCTCAAAAAGTTCTTTCATTTTTCTAAAACTGTTTTCTTGTGCTTCTTCCCATATCCATACTATATTCTTCTTCAGTAGTTCTCTAATAGGATGGCTTGTTTCTGCTATTTCTGCGCTGAATCTAGCATATTGATTTATCAGGCCTAGAAAGCTTCGCACGCCTTTTACATTAGTTGGCCTCGGAAAATCTCTTAAACCTTGTATTTTCTCTCCTACTTTGATACCATGTTTTCCTATCTTATATCCTAAGAATTCTACTTCATCTTTTCTAAATTTACATTTATCTTTATTTAGTGTCATTCCTGCCTCTTCTATGCGGTTGAGTACTTCATTTAAGTTCTCGTCATGTTCTTCTAGGTCTTTACCCATTATTAGTACGTCGTCCATATGTATCACAACTCCTTTACAATTGTGCAATATCTTGTCCATTTCTCTACAGAATATTTCTGGTGCAGATGTTAGCCCGAATGGTAACTTATTGTATACATATCGTCCCCACGGTGTTAGGAACGCAGTTAATGGTTTGGATTCTTCCTCTAGTGGAATTTGCCAAAATCCTGCATTAGCATAGAGTTTGCTGAATATTTGTCCCTGTATCTTTGCCAGGCTTACTTCTACGGTGGCCATTGGGTACAACTCACGCTTTACTGCCTCATTTAACTTTGTCATATCACTGAATATTCTGATCTTTCCATGTGACTTCATAGCCACTACCATAGGGCAACACCATTCAGTTGGGTACATAGCTTCTTCTATCACTCCTAACTTTATCATTTTATCAAGTTCTTCTTTAACTCGCGTTTGTAAATGTATTGGTACGGGTCTTGGTACGTAAATGGAATATGGTTTCGCTTCCTTCTTGATTTGGATTTTATATTTTCTTTTTAATTCCCCTAGTCCTTCAAATAATTCTTTATGTGGGTGAATTTCTCCTATTAGTTTTACCAGTCCTAATTTAATAGACATGTTTCTCGATAATAAACCAATGTGTTGGTTTTTTAATACGTAGATATTTTCTCTTATTGTACTTTCTTTGTACGTCATTTCGGCCGTAAACATTCCAACTATCTCTAATGACACCATTCCTGGTCCTCTCAGTTCTATGTTACTTTTTATAAGTTCGGGTAACTTTCTATTATAAGGGAGAATAGTTGCGCTTGCTCCCGTGTCTATTTTAAACTCACATGTTTGGTTAAATCCTGTCGCTTTGACTTTTATTAATTTTGTCCATGATTTAATATCTGGAACCTTTATTTCTCCTAGGAACTTATAATTTCCTGTCGGCTTCTTAGTATCTATACTTGTTTTAACTTCGTAATTCTCATAAGTTTTTGTATGTGCTCGTTCACTTGGTTTTCTGCATAGCTTTGTCCAATGTCCCTCTTTGTTGCATTTATGGCATTTCGACTTATATGCTGGACAGTTTCTAAATTCATGCGTCCTTCCGCATTTACCACAAGTCTTTCGCTCTGCTGGTTTCTTGTATTCGTAATCTTTATTCTTGAATTCTTTCTTGTATTCTTTCTTCTTGTAATCAGTCTTCACGTATTCTATAGTCGGTTTTCTAGTAATTTCTTCATTCTGCTGTCGTGATATCTGTTTCATCTTGCATGATTCGACTATTTGTTCTGCCGTTAATTCTTTGCTGCAAGATTCTTGTAAAAACCTCTGTCTGAGTGTTTCGTCATTCATACCGATTATTATTTTGTCTCTAATAAGGGACTCCTTCATGTCTTTAAAGGCACATGATTTTGCTAATATCTTTATACAACTGTAATAACTTTCAACATTTTCATCTATTAGTTGTTGTCTTTTAAAAAAGCAATACCTTTCATAAGTAGTATTCACTTTAGGTATGAAATGGCTATCGAATTTGTCCATTATAGTTTCTATTTTTAGTTCACTTTCTTTATTGTCTTTGTCATATTTTTGTTCAATATCAAATGAATTATAGACGTCTACTGCATCTTCTCCTATCGCATATAGGAAGTTAGCTATTTGGACTTTACTTGACTTTTTCTCTAATTCATTTGCACATGCATAAATCTCATAATTTTGTTTCCACCTTTTCCATTCTGTGGGTCCTTTGCTTACGTCTAAAGCATTAGGTATTCTATCTAACATTGTATTAAATCTATATATATAATTTTATATAATTTTATAGATTTATATAATTTTATATAATTTTAAAGATTTATATAATTTTATATAAATATTGATATAAATAAATCCAATATAAATCTAATATAACTTCAATGTTTCTAGAATATATATAAATCAGCAATTAAAATCAGCAATTAAAATAAATCATTCGTTTTCTATAGAATTTATAATTCTTTTGTTTGAAAATTAACGAATTAAATTTATCGAAATTTTATTTTATTTTTTTTTTTTTAATTGGATTTTTTTTTTTTTTTTTTTTTAATTTTCTCTAATTTGGTAATTTTCCATATGATTATAATATGTACGCGATATATAATAAATAATATTTTTACATGCACTATATATATTTATATAACTAATATATATATTTTCAACGTGTAATAAAGTATAATATGTACTTTTTATATGTATAACGATTTTAGGTACGGTTAACTAAATAGTAAAATATTATATACAACAATAATATATTAATTAGTATAACTTGACCGCTGTCACCATGTAGTATTTATGATATTGAATATGAGTTAATATAGCCTACTATACATATATACGTGACTAACCTTATCTGGAAGTGCCGTATCTCGTATCTTGTATTATGATAGATAATATATATATAATTAGGTATAGGTGTTTATTAGTTGTGCATTAAGTAGTAAGTGAGTCGTAAGTCATTTGTAATGGGCGTGGCTTAGTCACGCTATATATGTATAGTAGGCGTATTCAATATTACTACAATTACCTACTTGTTAACCGCGACTCGTAAATCTACAAAGTGAAGTTGAATCAGCTATTCGTGTATTAAAGATCGGTAAGTCGCCATGTTTTGACAACATACATGCTGAGCTACTTAAATCATGAGGAAATATAGTGATAACAATATATGGGAAACAGGAATATAGCCGTCAGACTGGACTACATAATTGATAATAAGTATACATAAAAAAGGAAGCCAACAAAAATGTGAACATTACAGAACAATAATCCTTATATCACACTCAAGTAAAATCATGCTGAAAATGATCTCACATAGACTACAACGCATTACTGACAATTAATTTCTAAAGAAGAAGCCGGATTTCGAGCCGGAAGAAGCACTAGTGAGCAGATATTTTTAATTTAAGAATCATCTCAGAGAAATATACCCAAAATAACAAACTGCTATATCATGTATATCATTGACTTGAAGAAAGCATTTGATAGTATGGCATAACGCATTATAATGTATGGTCGGCGATGAACAGATTTAACATTAATCTAAAACTAATTGAATCTATACACAACTTATATAGTAAAGCAAAAAGTGCAGTTTACTACATTAGAGACCAATACAGGAACAGTACATATTGGTGGAAGAATAATCAAAAATTTAAATTCACATATTACATTGATGGATTAGCTAGTAGTGAATCTGAACTAAACAGCCTTATTAGAAAATTGAATTCACATCACTCGAATATGGAATGGAGATTAACGCAATAAAAATACAAATAATGACAAATTCCGAAGGTGAATTCACATCCGTAATACAAATAAATAATGAACCACTAAAATTGTTGACACATTCAAATACTTAGCAGCAATCATCGACAATAAAGTAGAATATTAAATATTATAAATCGAAATTTACAACATTATATTCTATTTTAATTATCTATTCGATAAAGTTAACATTATTGAAATCGAATCATTAATGTAGATTTTAATTTTTTACATTACCGTATATTTTTAATAATTTATTTTTACATGGCGTAGATAGGAAATAATTATTATAAACTTGTAACGTACAAAATATGAACTCGATTTTACTCGTTCGTGAACTTTTATATATATATATATATATATATATATATATATAGGTATATGTTATATTATTAGGTATGTCTATTAATTAAATTAATGTTATAATCACACTAGGCGTGCGCACATTATAAACATATAACGCTGATTGGTTATATAATTGAAAGGGTGTCGATATTACGTGTAATTAGGGTGTCGGTATTATGAATATATATGTTTCTAATTAAACAACAATAACTTTGTAACAAATTATGAAAAATACAAAATATTTACGGTATATTGTAAAATATAATTAGATCAATACGATGTATTTAAAATATATAAAATATCTTATTTTCAAATGATTGAGACTAGATATTGTACTTCAAAAATTTCATAAATTTAGAGTTGTAACTGAAAAATAAGTTTTTTGATTATAATTAAAAAAATATTAATATTAAAAAAAATTATACTTATATGAATTAGAATTATATTGATTCACATTTCATATATTACTTATTTTTTGATTGGAATTATATTTTAGGATATATCCTGGGTGTCGATATTACGTGCATGTCGATATTAGAGCACTCTTCCCTATATATAATAGCTATTTTAAAATTTAATTTAGTTTATTAACTCTGAGATAACAGGGGTATACATATTATGTTCACTGTCCCGAATTCCTATACCATGGCCCATACTAACGACACTATACATATTTCTATATTTAGATATATTATTTAATATCCACAATCCAATCAGATTTAAATGGGAGTTACTTTTAGTTAACACACTAATTAATATGTATTATTAATAAGTAACTATATATAGTTATAATCATATATATATATATATATATATATATATATATATATATATATATATATATATATATATATATATATAGGTATATACTATATACTATATATTATATAGGTATATTATTATGTTTATCTATTAATTTAATACATATTATCATAATGCTCGCACATTATAAACAAATAACGCTGATTGGTTGTATAATTGAAATGGTATCGATATTAAATGTAATTAGGATGTCGATATTATGACAATTATGTTGCTTAGGTAAACGTCAATAACTTATATACAATTAGGAAAAATACACCATCTTTTCGGCACATTGTAAAATATAATTAGATATATACGAATTTCATCGATATTGTACTTCAACAAATTTATTAAATTTAGAGTTGTAACAAAAAAATAAGTTTTTGTATTATAATTAAAAAAATATTAATATTTAAATACAAAATTATACGTATATGAAATAGAATTATATTGATTAAAGGGGCCTTCACACCAAAAAAGCAGCCGGATTATCTGGCAGATATTTCTTACAGGAAATCCGCTAGAATTAATATAGCCGGATTTTATTAATTTAGAACAGTTGACGGATATTTTTGATGATCACCATTGATTACCATTGTATGATTCATAGCTACATAGAAATAGGTGAACTTATTAACCATCTTAGTGCATGTATTTGTTTGTATATTATATTTATGTATGTAGTTATGTACTGCATAATATATATACATATATATATATATATATATATATATATATATATATATATATATAGTACTATAGGTTAATATGTTATGTATAATTAATCATATCTATAACCAAGTAGTTATATATGATTAATATATATTTATATATAAATATATATATATATATATATATATATTTTTATTATTTTTTTTAATTTAATTTGAATCAGACATGCATAACAGAGGTCCATAGAATATACAATAATTAAAACTAACAACAATTAAATGAAAACGAAATCTAAAATATTATCTAAATACAGATTTATACCATAAGGTAAATAGTTGCGAAGGGCACAAGACATTATAATAATAAAGTTGAACAATTAACGAATTACGAGAATTTCGTATACGTTGATAAAGTGAATTATATGATTTATGTAGTTTAATTGTTAAATTATTAACATTATCATATAAAAACATCAACGACGCGCTATTTCGACGCTTATATTTCATCACTATACGATAAGCGTTATTATATGCCACCTTAATTTTTCGCATGTTGACCCTATTCGGAAACCACATTCTACTAAGGAAGATATTTGAAACAAACGATTTAAATAGAATAATCTTAGTAGCTTTAGAGCAATGGCTAACATTATTCGCTATCATATAGCTTTGTTTATATAGCTGTTTGATATTACTATATATATATATATATATATATATATATATATATACCAATATCATCAGACAAGTCTTCTGATATCTATTGCCCAAGATATTTATACGCTTTAACAACATTCAAAAGTTTATTACCTATGTATAACTTTACTGGATTATGTATAGATGAACCACAATAGATAGGCAAAATGACAGATTTATCAATGTTATATGTTATGAAGTTATGGCTAGCAAACTCTTCACAACAATTTATCAATAATTGCAGACCCTTCAGTGATAGTGAGAATAGAGCTGTATCGTCAGCATAGCATAGATTATTAATTACATTCCCATTTAAACAATATCCTGATTTTATTTGATTTAGTTTCACAATCATAGGATTGGTATAAATGTTGAATAGTAAAGGTGAAATAATTCCTCCTTGACGGACAGTGTCGTCGGACACCATTCGAAACTGGGAAGCTATCTGATGTATTATCACCCCACTTAATATAGATTCTCTGATTTCTGTACCAATAATTTACAAAATTTATTATATAAGATGGAACATTATTATCTTTTAATCTATGAAATAAAATATTGTGATTAAGTTTGTCAAAAGCTTTAGATGCATCTAATAAAACTACAAATATATTGGTATTGTTATTATTGTAATATTTTAAGTATTGCTTAAGTGCAAAAACACACATTTCGGTTCCAAGGTTTTTTTTAAATACAAATTGAGAGTAATCAATAAAGAAGATATTCTATTATATATCACCTTTTCAATTATCTTACAAATAATACAAAAATGTTATATATATATATATATATACATACATATACACACACATAACTAGAGTTGTTATATGTAGGTAGTTAGGAATACACGTACACATACATATATACATACATATATAAATACATATATACATACATATATAAATACATATATATATATATATATACAAATACAGACACATATATTCACTAATATACCCGTTATATAATCAATTATCATAATAAACTTTTGTAATTGTATTAATAACATCAATACAACTAAATTCAATGTCATCATTATCAAGTATATATGACTAATCATAGTGTATTAGAACATTTATAATGTTGGTAATATTATTTGTATTAAGTGATCTATTAAATAAGGTTGTATGTTTATTTTTAGTTTTATTATTATTAATATTACAATTATTTTTATATAAGACAATAATAGTTAAATGATTAGATACATCCGACATCAAAATACCATTTATATATGGTATATTATTATTATTAGTATACATATTATCGATAATAGATGTAGATGTATAAGTTATACGAATACATTTATTTATCAACGGGTGATAACCAAATTGATACATATTATCAATGAAATCTTTAATATATTTATTATAATAATATTATGTTTAAAAATATCAATATTAAAATATCCATATAAATAAACTGTTTTATTATGTGATATATTATGTAAATTATATTTGTAAAATAATCAATAATAGAATCTGGTGGTCTATATATACTACTTAATATCATATTTGTATTATTATAAATACGTTCAATAGTACGTATATAAATTAAATTATCAATAGTAAATGCTAGATTATGTAATATATTAAAATTTAAGTTATTGTTTATATAAATGGCAATAACACCACCACGTGTATTATTTCTTATTGTATGAATAGATGTATAATTAGGAATTATATAAATATCAATATCATGCAATGTAAGCCATGTTTCAGTAAATATAATAAAATCAAAAGTGTATTTTATTTCTGTTAACAATTGAATTATATTATCAAAGTTAGATCTAAAGCTTCTAGAATTCAAAAAAATATCGATAAACTAAAATCATTGTTTGAAATGTCATTGTTTAGATTATCTATTGTATAATATTTATAATTAGTTATATATCATTATTATCATTCAATATAAAGTCATTATAATGAGGTATACATATATTATAATCAAATAACAATTGAGTATTATTATTTACATAGTCACATACATTATGAATTTCATTATTTTGAAATATTGTTAATATTATTCATTGTCCAATATATCTACTATTCTAAAATTAAAACCATTAATGTTGATTTCTCAATGGCTTCATTATACACATTTTTAATAGTAGAAAGTTCATCTTTGATGTATACTAAAGATATACCAATATGTTTAAAATTGGTATCTTTTAATTTAAATATATTCTACATGATATTATTCTTATAATTTTCTGATTCAAGAGTTATTTTAACTGGTAGAATTATCATTATCTTCAATATATTTTTCAACTCTATGTATATTTATTATTTTAGATTGTATATTTATTGATTGCAGTATTTCATTAATATTATTAAGTTCTAATTGATTACGACTCATTACATTTTTTTCATTAATATTTTTTATATTATAAAATATTACAGATGTATTAGTCTTATATTAATAATAATGTAAACAGGAAGTGATATATATATATATATATATAAGTCAGTCTTATAATACAATTACAATATTTATATGGTAAATGGTACATGTAAAATTAATAATGAAATAATATAATATATATATATATATATATATATATATAGTATACTCACTTCATCTTCATGCTTATCAATAAAACAAAACATCTACTTTATAATAACAAAATTATCATTTATCTACTATATGATTAGTATTAAAAATTATATTTCGACATTAATATTATTATAAATATCATCTACTTGTAGATTGATATGTATTTAATATATTTTGTAATTATTTGAGTGTTCATTTAAAGTATTGAATTTATTTATTATTATTTATTTTTATGCTTCATTGATTTCACAAATAAATAATAAATTATATTCTAAATCATCACGCATGCCATTTTTATTAATCAAATAAGCAATACCTAGAAAATTCTATTTACAGCTGACTGAGTAAATTGGTAAACGATTCCATTTAGCGTCAATTGGTCATGATTATACGATTTACTTTTGATCATATGATTTACTGGGATTACTTTCAATAAATAAATGAGTCTTATATTCATACAAATGTATTGTTATTGTTATTGTTATTTTATTTGGTGGAGTCCTTTCATCCCATACAGGAACTTAGATGACGTTTTCACTTATAACCATGTATGGCTCTAATGTCCCTTCGAAGCCGCTCTCATGTTAAGGCATCCATGGTTTTAACGAGAGCCGATCATTTATTTATACACAATTATATAAGATCACTTCTAAATAATATTTTAAGACCCATTTTATAAAATTAATTAATGGTCCGGATGAGTTTTGTATATACACACATATATACATATATACAATACCTACGGAATTTAAATACATTTATATTCTCAGCCTCCTTATTTTACCTCCCTACTAACACTAATTCCATCTAACGTACTTATATTCTAATGCCGAAATTTCCCTAATTTTCCCATACGTTTCATACGTGAAATATAATAAACACGCTTCCAATTATATTGTTCCATCTTTATAGAACTACTTCCATGAACATAATAGATCACTCTATTCACACCCTACCTTTATTACGCACCTCAATGCATACATATCATCATTGTAATATATTCACTTAATCGTATATCATTATTATTTTTATATATTGCTCTATTTTATCGTTTTGTTTAATTTATTTATATTATTTATTTGGTTACATATCTTATATGGTTATAAATATATATATATATATATATTGAATAATATCTTATTTTATAATTTTAGAAATGAATTACTGTGCTCGCAAACCATGTAATGACAAAAATGCGTATTGTATTAATTTAAAAACAATGCGTGAATG
The DNA here is from genome assembly GCA_964019155.1 of Osedax fenrisi. Taxonomy (NCBI): domain Eukaryota; kingdom Metazoa; phylum Annelida; class Polychaeta; order Sabellida; family Siboglinidae; genus Osedax; species Osedax fenrisi. Next base: position 6,205,623 of record OZ025246.1, on the reverse strand, counting down.
TTATTGTTATGGAGGATTTAGGCTTGATTACAATAATAAATGTTTCGGTAAGATATATGTGAAAATATAATATAAACTACAACATTAAACACATACAATATTAATTCACTGTACACATATTTACATAGCATATATAATAGATAATTGTATTATAATATTAATATACTATTTTATATGTATTTTATTATATATTTATCGTTATTTCTAATTTTATAATTAAATTGGAAATGTTGTATCATACAAATAAAACTTGTATCATACACATTAAGTTATATTTATACTTATTCGAGTATTATATCATTATTCTAACTCATATTTAATAACTAAATTTGAAAATATCGTTGACAATATCTTTAACATTTTTTTAATGGTGTCATATATTTACTACAACTTTATAATGCTTTTCTACGAATTAAAATAATATTTTGATATTATTTTTACAGCATAGATTTAACATAAATGATAGAATTTTTTCAAGTTTTAATGCACAATTAATTCGCCATCCACCCTGCGTTGGTAGGTTTTTTTTATTGTTTGTCTATCTATTATCTAATTAATTTTAGCCATTCCTGATTCTGCATTGCTAGCATTGCATTCTGCATTTATATACAAAAAAAATCACATGATCAGCAAAGGTCAGTTTAGTTTCATCATATAAAAATGTTATGTTTATAGAATTTATATATATATATTATATGTTATTAAGTAAAACAATTCCTACTTTTACTTCTACTATTTTGCAAGTTTGTAGACTTTTTTATAATTGTCATTATATTATAATTATAAAAATTAATATATATTTATATATATATCTATATATATATTTCTCTAAACATACTTTAATTGAGTAGTGCGCGGTGGGCTCGTACGCCGAGCCGTCCCCACCTCGACGTTAACGGATAGGAAAATAATTTTTTTAAATTGAGGTTTGATTTTTTTCAAAATTTTTCAAAATCTCTTTCCCATAAATGTCTTTTTCCATCAAAAATCTCAATAAAGTGTATACTTAAATTCAAATAATGCTCGATTTGAAATTTTGTTTTGCCAATGTATTTATATAAGGTTAGCTACCCGAAATATATTTAGGAATACATAGTATGCGCACACTCATTTTCATCAGGTAGTATTTTGGGTTTTTATCGTTAAAATTCAATATTTAATATTTTGTATAAATTCAAATAATTAAAATTCGCCATAAGGAAAACGTAAGGAAAACATCGGGAGATAAAGTGGGGCAGCGGGGGTAACATGAATGATTTACTTTTTTGAATATGTATTCACGCGATACCAATAATCGTTAAATAGTGTCATTTTTTGATCGATTTACGTAATCGAAAAATTTAAATTCGACGCAAATTTTTAATAACAAACATTATCGTGGAGAATTTTATCGTAAATAATTTCGTAAAAATGAGTTTCTTTAATTTCGAATACATCACGTAGATTTACGAAATGGTACTTCCGGTTTGAATATCGAAATAACAATTGGTAAATCGGAATTTATTTACCTGTATTATTGAGAAAAAGTTCACGAACGAGGAAAATCGAGTTAATATTTTTTACTTTACGAGTTTATATTAATTATTTCCTATCTACGCCATGTAAACATAAATTATTGAACATAGGTGATGTACAAAATCAAAATCTACAATAATTATTCTATTTCAATAATTTTAACTTTATTAAATAGTTAATTAAAATATAATATACTTTGATAAATTGTGACTTCTTATGTTTAATATTATTCGAGCTACGGCCGAAAAAGTGAAAAATACATAATTTTAGAATAGTCTATTTGACCGACTTCCGGTAAATTTGTCGTATAAATTATGAATTCATCAGATTAGGAGTACGAAAATACATCTAATAAAATCAGAAAGATCATGAAAATATGAATAATAGGGTTTCCATCTCTGTTTTAATATTTCGCCAAATGTCATCACATGCATTACATACCGAGTGAGTCTAAACAAATATATATATATTTCTATAATTATATATGCATTACATACCGAGTGAGTCTATACAAATATATATATATATTTCTATATATATATATATATATATATATATATATATATATATATGTGTGTATTTGGTAATGGATATGTTTAGTTATATTTATTGTCACTGTTGTGTTTAGGTTGGGTTAAGTTGTAATTTTTGGAGGTTTTTTTTAGCTGCATTACTTCTCGAGCTAGCCTATAAAAGTATATTTTCACGGTTGTGGTTAGGTTGGATTAAGTTTTAATTTTTGGAGGTTTTTTTTAGCTGCATTACTTCTCGAGCTAGCCTATAAAAGTATATTTTCACGGTTGTGGTTAGGTTGGGTTAAGTTTTAATATTGGTAGATTTTTTTTAGCTGCATTACTTCTCGAGTGAGCCGGATTACTTCTCGAGTGAGCCTATACAAGTATATTGTCACGGTTGTGGTTATGTTAGGTTAAGTTTTAATATTGGTAGATTTTTTTTAGCTGCATTACTTCCCGAGTGAACCTATACAAGGATATTTTCACAGTTGTGGTTAGGTTGGGTTAAGTTTTAATATTGGTAGATTTTTTTTAGCTGCATTACTTCCCGTGTGAGCCTATAAAAGCATATTCATTTATATTGTTATTTTCACAGTTGTGGTTAGGTTGGGTTAATTTTTAATTTGTGTAAGTTTTTTTTTAGCTGCATTAATTCACGAGTGAGCCTATAAAAGTATATTTTCACTGTTGTGGTTAGGTCGGGTTAAGTTGTAATTTTTGGAGATTTTTTTTAGCTGCATTACTTCTCGAGTGAGCCTATAAAAGTATATTTTCACGGTTGTGGTTAGGTTGGATTAAGTTTGAATTTTTGGAGGTTTTTTTTAGCTGCATTACTTCCCGAGTGAGCCTATAAAAGTATATTTTCACGGTTGTGGTTAGGTTGGGTTAAGTTTTAATTTGTGGAGGTTTTTTTTAGCTGCATTACTTCCCGAGAGAGCCTATAAAAGTATATTGTCCCGGTTGTGGTTAGGTTGGGTTAAGTTACAATTTTTGGAGGTGTTTTTTAGCTGTATTACTTCCCGAGTGAACCTATAATAGTATATTTTCACTGTTGGGGTTAGGTTGGGTAAGTTTTAATTTGTGTAGGTTTTTTTAGCTGCATTACTTCTCGAGTGAGCCTATAAAAGTATATTTATTTATATTGTTATATTCACTGTTGTGGTTAGTTAGATTTAAGTTTTAATTTGTGTTGGTTTTTTTAGTAATAAAGTTGTTTTAGTAATAAATTAACTACTTTTAGTAATAAAGTAACTACTTTTAGTAATAAAGTAACTACTTTTAGTAATAAAGTTGTTTAAGTAATAAAGTTTGAGTTAAGTTTTAATTTGTGTAGGTTTTTTTTATCTGTATAACTTCCCGAGTGAACCTATGAAAGAATATTTTTTTATATTGTTATTTTCAAAGTTGCGGTTAGGTTGGGTTAAGTTTTAATTTTTGTATGTTTTTTTAGCTGCATTACTTCCATAGTGAACCTATATAAGTATATTTTCACAGTTGTGGTTAGGTTGGGTTAAGTTTTAATTTAGGTAGGGTTTTTTTATCTGCATTACTTCTCGAGTGAGCCTATAAAAGTATATTTTCACTGTTGCGGTTTGGTTGGGTTAAGTTTTTATTTTTGTAGGTTTTTTTAGGTGCATTACTTCCCGAATGAACCTATAAAAGTAGATTTTCACTGTTGTGGTTAAGTTGGGTTAAGTTTTAATTTTTGTAGGTTTTTTTAGCTGCATTACTTCCCGAGTGAGACTATAAAAGTATATATTCACGGTTGTGGTTAGGTTGGGTTAAGTTTTAATTTTGGAGGTTTTTGTTAGCTGCATTAATTCTCGAGTGAGCCTATAAAAGTATACTGTCACTGTTGTGGTTAGGTTGGGTTAAGTTTTAATGTTTGGAGGTTTTTTTTAGCAGCATTACTTCCCGAGTGAGCTTATAAAAGTATATTGTCACGGTTGTAGTTAGGTTGGGTTAAGTTTTAATTTTTGGAGGTTTTTTTAGCTGCATTACTTCCCGAGTGAGCCTATAATAGTATATTTTCACTGTTGTGGTTAAGTTGGGTTAAGTTTCAATTTTTTTAGGTTTTTTTAGCTGCATTACTTCCCGAGTGAGCCTATAAAAGTATATTTTCACGGTTGTGGTTAGGTTGGGTTAAGTTTTAATTTGTATAGGTTTTTTTAGCTGCATTACTTCCCGAATGAGCCTATACAAGGATATTTGCACTGTTGTGGTTAGGTCGGGTTAAGTTGTAATTTTTGGAGGTTTTTTTTAGCTGCATTACTTCTCGAGTGAGCCTATAAAAGTATATTTTCACGGTTGTGGTTAGGTTGGATTAAGTTTTAATTTGTGGAGGTTTTTTTAGATGCATTACTTCCCGTGTGAGCCTATAATAGTATATTTTCACTGTTGTGGTTAAGTTGGGTTAAGTTTTAATTTTTTTAGGTTTTTTTAGCTGCATTACTTCCCGAGTGAGCCTATAAAAGTATATTTTCACGGTTGTGGTTAGGTTGGGTTAAGTTTTAATATTGGTAGATTTTTTTTAGCTGCATTACTTCCCGTGTGAGCCTATAAAAGTATATTGTCACGTTTGTGGTTAGGTTGGGTTAAGTTTTAATTTGTGTAGGTTTTTTTTAACTGCATTACTTCTCAAGTAAACCTATACAAATAGATATTCACGGTTGTGGTTAGGTTGGGTTAAGTTTTAATTTTTGGAGGTTTTTTTTAGCTGCATTACTTCCCGAGTGAGCCTATAATAGTATATTTTCACTGTTGTGGTTAGGTTGGTTTAAGTTTTAATTTGTGTAGGTTTTTTTAGCTGCATTACTTCTCGAGTGAGCCTATAAAAGTATATTTATTTATATTGTTATATTCACTGTTGTGGTTAGTTAGATTTAAGTTTTAATTTGTGTTGGTTTTTTTTAGTAATAAAGTTGTTTAAGTAATAAAGTTTGAGTTAAGTTTTAATTTGTGTAGGTTTTTTTTATCTGTATAACTTACCGAGTGAACCTATGAAAGAATATTTTTTTATATTGTTATTTTCAAAGTTGCGGTTAGGTTGGGTTAAGTTTTAATTTTTGTATGTTTTTTTAGCTGCATTACTTCCATAGTGAACCTGTATAAGTATATTTTCACAGTTGTGGTTAGGTTGGGTTACGTTTTAATTTAGGTAGGGTTTTTTTATCTGCATTACTTCTCGAGTGAGCCTATAATAGTATATTTTCAGTGTTGTGGTTAGGTTGGGTTTAGTTTTAATTTGTGTAGGTTTTATTTAGCTGCATTACTTCTCGAGTGAGAATATACAAGTATATTTTCACTGTCGTGGTTAGGTTGGGTTAAGTTTTAATTTGTGGAGGTTTTATTTAGCTGCATTACTTCTCGAGTGAGCCTATAAAAGTATATTGTCACGGATGTGGTTATGTTGGGTAAAGTTTTAATTTTTGTAGGTTTTATTTAGCTGAATTACTTCTCGAGTGAGCATATAAAAGTATATTTTCACTGTCGTGGTTAGTTTGGGTTAAGTTTTAATTTTTGGAGGTTTTTTTAGCTGCATTACTTCTCGAGTGAGCCTATAAAAGTATATTGTCACGGTTGTGGTTAGGTTGGGTTAAGTTTTAATTTTGGTAGGTTTTATTTAGCTGCATTACTTCTCGAGTGAGCCTATAAAAGTATATTATCACGGTTGTGGTTATGTTGGGTAAAGTTTTAATTTTTGGAGGTTTTTTTTAGCTGCATTACTTCCCGAGTGAGCCTATACAAGTATATTTTCACTGTCGTTGTTAGGTTGGGTTAATTTTTAATTTTTGGAGGTTTTTTTAGCTGCATTACTTCTTGAGTGAGCCTATAAAAGTATATTGTCACGGTTGTGGTTAGGTTGGGTTAAGTTTTAATTTGTGTAGGTTTTATTTAGCTGCATTACTTCTTGGGTGAGAATATAAAATTATATTTTCACTGTCGTGGTTAGGTTGGGTTAATATTTAATTTTTTGAGTTTTTTTTAGCTGTGTTACTTCCCGAGTTTGCTTATAAAAGTATATTTTCGCTGTTGTGGTTAGGTTGGGTTAAGTTTTAATTTTGGTAGGTTTTATTTAGCTGCATTACTTCTCGAGTGAGCCTATAAAAGTATATTGTCACGGTTGTGGTTATGTTGGGTAAAGTTTTAATTTGTGGAGGTTTTATTTAGCTGCATTACTTCTCGAGTGAGCCTATAAAAGTATATTGTCACGGATGTGGTTATGTTGGGTAAAGTTTTAATTTTTGTAGGTTTTATTAGGTGCATTACTTCCCGAATGAACCTATAAAAGTAGATTTTCACTGTTGTTGTTAAGTTGGGTTAAGTTTTAATTTTTTTAGGTTTTTTTTAGCAGCATTACTTCCCGAGTGAGCTTATAAAAGTATATTTTCACGGTTGTGGTTAGGTTGGGTTAAGTTTTAATTTTGGAGGTTTTTTTTAGCAGCATTACTTCCCGAGTGAGCTTATAAAAGTATATTTTCACGGTTCTGGTTAGGTTGGGTTAAGTTTTAATTTGTGTAGGTTTTTAAAATTAATATATATTTATATATATATCTATATATATATTTCTCTAAACATACTTTAATTGAGTAGTGCGCGGCGGGCTCGTACGCCGAGCCGTCCACACCTCGACGTTAACGGATAGGAAAATAATTTTTTTAAATTGAGGTGTAATTTTTTTTCAAAATTTTTCAAAATCTCTTTCCCATAAAAGTATTTTACCGTAAAAAATCTCAACAAAGTGTATACTTAAATTCAAAATTAATACTCGATTTGAAATTTTTTTTTGCCAATGTATATATATGAGGTTAGCTACCCGAAATATATTTAGGAATACATAGTATGCGCACACTCATTTCCATCTACGGGCAATATTTCAGGTAGTATTTTGGGTTTTTATCGTTAAAATTTAATATTTAATATTTTGTATAAATTCAAATAATAAAAATTCGCCGTAAGAAAACGTAAGGAAAACGTCGGGAGATAAAGTGTGGCAGCGGGGGTAACATGCATGATTTATTTTTTTGAATATGTATTCACTAGTGATCTAAAACGAGCCGAGTTTTTCGAGTCGAGTCGAGTTTGATCTTGGCTCGAACGAGCCGAGCCAGTAATATAGCTCGAATATGTTTATTATCTTTGGAATTTTAAAGAATTCACTACATTTATAAAAATTGAATTAAATTGTATAAATATTTTATCAAATGGATTCTTTTATAAACGATGGTAAGTAACAATCATTAATATGTATAACTTGTTTATAAACTAAGCAAAGACATTTAATTTATAATAATATATTAATTAAATGTCTATAAAAATAACTTTTGAACTAAAATATTATATTCAAATTTAATAAATATTATATATATAAATATAGTATTTACTAAATACGGAAATATAATATTATAATATTATTTCTTATATAAGTTTGATTTATATATATATAATCTTTATATTATATTCTAAGCAAAGTAATTGAATTTATAATAATATATTAGTTAAATGTCTATAAAAAATATTTTTCAACATTTTGTTAAAATATATTTTGAAATTTTATTATATTTTAAAAATATTTGTCGATATTTAAAATAATATATTTTGTAATATTTTTTTATATTTTTTGAATTTTTTTTTATTTTTCCTCTAATTTTTAAAATATTATTTTAATATATTATATATAAATAATATATTTTTTATATTATTTATAGAAATTTTTTTTAAATTATATTTTTACATATTTTTTGTATTTTTAAATTATTTGTCTACATTTGTTTGTATTTTAGCTATAATTGATTTAATTGTATATACTAGCAATGTAGAATCATGAATAGCTATACTTAATAAATAATAGATAGGTATGACTATTATTTACTATTTGAAGCTTTCGAAATGAATATATTTAATATTTGAAACTTTCGAAATGAATAATTTTTCTTTTTTAACCTTCGAAATGAATAATTTTAATATTTGAAAACTTCGATTACATAATTTAACAAAAATAATACTATTTGAAACCTTCGAAATGTATATAATTACTATTCGAAAAATTCGAATGAGTGAAAAATCTGAAAATTTCCAACATACTAGTGTACTGATACAATACTGATACTTAAAAAAATTATTTATGATACTGATACGATACTGATACTTGGATTTTTTGAATTGATACGATACCAATACTTATATTTTTTGAATTGAACGATACTGATACAATGAAATGAGGGTCCGGTTGCAACACTACTATGTCGTATTGTATCTGTTATTCTTGGGATTCTGCCGTACAACTCCTTATTTGTAACGTAATCTCTCCATGACTTATTATGCACATCATGCATGTATAGACTTTGTACATACGCATCAACTTTATTCTCTAATATTGAGGTTAGAGCCATTCGAAGCGACAAATTAGGATGTTTCAGATGTTTCGCAACATATATTTTGGATTCTGTTCGAAGTGACACTAGTATGATTCGAATCATATATTTTGGATTCGGTTCGAAGCGACAATTAAGGATGATTCGAATGATTCGAATCATATATTTTGGATGTTTCAGTTGTTTCGAAACAGGGAATTTTGGCTCATTTTAGATCACTAGTATTCACGCGATACCAATAATCGTTAAATAGTGTCATTTTTTGATCGATTTACGTAATCGAAAAATTTAAATACGACGCAAATTTTTAATTTTATCGTAAATAATTTCGTAAAAATGAGTTTCTTTAATTTCGAATACATTACGTAGATTTACGAAATGATACTTCCGGTTTGAATATCGAAATAACAATTGGTAAATCGGAATTTATTTACCCGTATTATTGTTAAAAAGTTCACGAACTAGTAAAATCGAGTTAATATTTTTGACGTTACGAGTTTATATTAATTATTTCCTATCTACGCCATGTAAACATAAATTATTAAACATAGGTTATGTACAAAATCATAATCTACAATAAGTATTCTATTATAATAATTTTAACTTTATTAAATAGTTAATTAAAATAGAATATACTTTGATAAATAATGACTTCTTATGTTTAATATTCTTCGAGCGTGAAAATACAATATTTTAGATGTTATTATAATATTGTCATAATTATAAAATTAATTATTATTAATCTAGATATAAATGAATGCTATGAGTATAAACCATGCTTATCTATAACGAATTCAAAATGTATTAACACTGCCGGGTCGTACAGATGTGATTGTAAGTTTGGTTACGGTAAGATAAATGGGCAATGTAAAGGTAATAACATCACATTATAACATAATTATATATCTATATAAATATATTTCTCTAAACATATAAAAATGCGGTATCGTCGCGAAGCGACGATTCTACGAAATTAAAAAAATAAATGCAAGATCGGAAGATACCAGTTATACTCATATTTTATTCCTCTTTAATATGCACTATCAAAATGATACATTGTACCGTTTTATCATATATTAAAGTGGATTTATAAATTAAGATTTTAAATTAATTCGCCTCTAATAATCAATAGGTGGAGATTTTAAATAACATTAGTTTCATCCAATGAGATTAATGGTTACCAGTAATCTCGTACGAGATAATTTCGTACGATTTATTAAATTTATTTTAATTTATTTCATAATTATACAATTCTTATACGAATATATATAACTTATTTTATTGAGAGACGAGGTGTTCCTATAGGGCTAACTCCGATAGGACTAATTCAGTTAGGGCTAATTCAGATAGAGCTAATTCAGATAGGGCTAATTCAGATATGGCTAACTCAGATAGGGCTAATTCAGATAGGACTAACTCCGATAGGGATAATTCAGATAGGTCTAACTCCAATAGGGCTAACTCCGATAGGGCTAATTCTGATAGGGCTAACTCAGATAGTGCTAATTCAGATAGAGCTAACTCCAATAGGGCTAATTCATATATGGCTAACTCAGATAAGGCTAATTCAGATAGGACTAACTCCGATAGGGATAATTCAGATAGGTCTAACTCCAATAGGGCTAACTCCGATAGGGCAAATTCTGATAGGGTTAACTCAGATAGGGCTAATTCAGATAGAGCTAACTCCAATAGGGCTAATTCATATATGGCTAACTCAGATAGGGCTAATTCAGATAGGACTAACTCTGTAGGGCTAACTACGATAGGGCTAATTCAGATAGGGCTAACTCCGATAGGGATAATTCAGATAGGGCTAACTACGATAGGTCTAACTCAGAGAGGGCTAACTCCGATAGGGATAATTCAGATAGGGCTAACTCCAATAGGGCTAACTCCGATAGGGCTAATTCAGATATGGCTAACTCAGATAAGGCTAACTCCGATAGGGCTAATTCAGATAGGGCTAACTCCGATAGGGCTAACTCCGATAGGGATAATTCAGATAGATCTAACTCCGAATGGGCTAATTTAGATATGTCTAACTCCAATAGGGTTAACTCCGATAGGGCTAATTCAGGTAGGGCTAACTCAGATAGGGCTAATTCAGATAGGGCTAACTCCGATAGGGCTAATTCAGATATGACTAACTCCGATAGGGCTAATTCAGAGAGGGATAACTACGATGGGACTAAATCCGATAGGGATAATTCAGATAGGTCTAACTCAGATAGAGCTAACTCAGATAGGGCTAACTCCGACAGGGCTAATTCAGATAGGGCTAACTCCCATTTATTATGTATATTATATTAATTTCTCAATATTTGTTTTTTATAACATAATTAATTTAAATCAATTAAATAATATATTTCTTATTTCTAAAATACTCCTAGATCGTGCAATTTTCTAATAATAACTCATAATTATCAACTATCCGCATATACATCGGGCCAAAAAGCTAGTCTATATATAAATTTCTCTAAACATACTTTAATTAGGTTGTGCGCGGCGGGTTCGTACGCCGAGGCTGCAGGCCGAGCCGTCCCCACCTCGAAGTTAACGGATAGGAAAATAATTTTTTTAAATTGAGGTGTGATTTTTTTTTCAACATTTTTCAAAATCTCTTTCCCATAAGAGTCTTTTTCCGTCAAAAATCTCAACAAAGTGTATACTTAAATTCAAATAATGCTCGATTTGAAATTTTTTGTTGCCAATGTATACATATGAGAATAGCTACTCGAAATATATTTAGGAATACATAGTATGCGCACACTCATTTTCATCTATGGGCAATATTTCTGGTAGTATTTTGGGTTTTTATCGTTAAAATTTAATATTTAATATTTTATATAAATTCAAATAATTAAAATTCGCGAACGCGAGATCCGTTTTCCGTAAGGAAAACGTCAGGTGATAAAGTGGGGGAGCGGGTTAACATGAATGATTTACTTTGTTGAATATGTATTCGCGAGATACCAATAATCGTTAAATTATGTCATTTTTTAATCGATTTACGTAATCGAAAAATTTAAATTCGACGCAAATTTTTAATAACAAACTTTATTATTGAGAATTTTATCGTAAATAATTTCGTAAAAATGAGTTTCTTTAATTTCGAATACATTACGTAGATTTACGAAATCGTACTTCTGGTTTGAATATCGAAATAAAAATTGGTACATCGGAATTTATTTACCCGTATTATTGAGAAAAATTCACGAACGAGTAAAATCGAGTTAATATTTTTTACGTTACGAGTTTATATTAATTATTTCCTATCTACGCCATGTAAAAATAAGTTATTAAACACACCCTTGTAACCTTGTAACCAATTTGTTTAGAAACTGCGATCAACATCAGTAATTAGTTTTCGGCGGTGTATCGTATATTAATTATTATAAGCTATATTAAATAGATGTGTTTCAATTTGACTTTAAAGGTGTGGTCAGAAACTATAGATCTAATTGAGTGAGGTAGGGAGTTCCATAGTTTAGGTGTTTGTTCGTTGTGGTCGGGATGACTTGTAGTTCGCAAGTAGTTCAGTAAGATAGTCAGGTTTATTATTATGGGTGGCATGGTGGGTCAGTAGGAGTACTTTGTATTGTATGCGGTAAGGGATTGGTAGCCAGTGAATGGATTTCATATAAGGTGTGATATGTTGTCTTGAGTATATTTGTATCCTGAAAATGGTTCTGATGGCTCTATATTGTAATGTAGTGAGCATTTTGATAGTATGTGCTGGGAGTGAATTTAAAGTAGAGTTAAAGTAGTCAAGTCGGGCAGTATTAAGGAAGTAACTAGTAGTTTGGCAAGTTCAGTAGTAGGTCTAATAAGTCGGATCGTATGTAAGGTGTAATTAATGGACTTCGATATATTAGTTATATGTGGTAGATAAGACAGCTTTTGGTCAAGTGTGAGGCCGAGGTTTTTAGCTTGGTTAGAGTATTCTATAATGTGATTATTAATAATAATAGGTGGTATGGAATGATGTCCTGGGGATGTATTTATTAATAAAGCTTTTGTTTTAAGGCTATTCAATAATAGGGAGTTATTTGAAAGATATTTACTAATGTCATTAATGCATTTATTTATAGTATTTATGTTATTGATTGGGTCAGGTAAATTACAGTATAGCTGTTAGTCATCCGCATGTGAGTGAAAGTGTATATCGGGGTATTCGTCAAGTAAGTAAAGTAAAGGGGAAATATATATATTAAAAATAATTGGACCTAAAACAGAACCTTGGGGTACACCATGAGTTGTGTGGCGGGGTTCTGTTATGGCCTTATCTATACATATAGAAAAGGATCTGTTAATTATGTAGGATGTAAACCAACTAACGACAGAATCTTTAATACCAATATTCTCTAATCTTCGAATAAGAATATTATGGTCTAACGTATCGAATGCCGACGACAAGTCAAGTAGAATCAGTATGACGGGAGTATTTTTTGGAAATAGTAGTATATTGTTTAAAGTATGGAGTAGTGAAGTTTCAGTGCTCTTTTCCGTTGTATAAGCACTTTGTAATTTATGCAGTATGTTATTATTATTGATGTATGTTCTAAGTTGTTTAGCAATTATTCTTTCAATTGTCTTAGATATGAAAGAAAGGTTGGATATGGGACGATAATTAGAAAGAGTTGACCTATCAATGGACTGGTTTTTAGAGATGGGAATTACAAGGGCATATTTCATGTGGGATAGGAAGATACCTGCAGTTAGTGAGCGATCGATAATTTTTTTGTAGAATGGAGAAAGAAGGGATGAAAGAGAATGTAATAAACATAATGGAATTGGGTCTAGTTTACATGTATATTTAATATATATAACATACAGTGATGTGATAAATCAAAATCTACAATAAATATTCGATTTCAATAATTTTAACTTTATTAAATAGATAATTAAAATAGAATATAATTTTATAAATCGTGACTTCTTATGTTTAATATTCTTCGAGCTACGGCCGAAATAGTGAAAAATATATGATTTTAGAGTAGTCTATTTGACCGACTTCCGGTAATATTCTCGTATAAATTATGGATTCATCATATTAGGAGTACGAAAATACATGTAATAAAATTAGAAAAATCATGAAAATATGAATAATAGGGTTTCCATCTCTATTTTAATATTTCGACAAATATCATCATATGCTCAAAGTAAAAAAATATAGATTTATAAATTTTTTTTTTTTCTAAAATCTATTCTATAATTATATATGCATTACTTCCCGCGAGAACCTATATAAGTATAGGTTTGTGTTGTGGTTAGGTTGGGTTAATTTTTAATATAGGTAGGTTTTGTTAGCTGTATTACATCCCAAGTGAGCATATAAAGTCATATTGAAATATGTATATGTGTGGTCATTGATATTTTGATATGCATTACATTCCGAGTGAGCCTATAAAAGCATATTGATAATTGTGTATGTATGGTCATTTGTTATTTGAATTTTAGTTATTTTCATAGTTGTGGTTAGGTTGGGTTAAGTTTTAATATTGGTAGGTTTTTTTTAGCTGCATTACTTCCCGAGTGAGCCTATAAAAGAATTATTATATTTTTAAGCTGCATTACTTATCGAGTGAGACTATACAAGTATATTTATTTAAATTGTTATTTTCAGAGTTCTGGTTAGGTTGGGTTAAGTTTTAATTTTTGGAGGTTTATTTTAGCTGCATTACTTCCCGAATGAGCCTATAAAAGTATATTTTGACTGTTGTGGTTAGGTTGGGTTAAGTTTTAATTTTTGTAGGTTTTTTTAGCTGCATTACTTACCGAGTGAGCCTATACAAGTATAGTGATATGTGTGTGTGTGTGTTCAGTGATATTTTGAGTATTAGTTATTTTCACATTTGTGGTTAGGTTGGGTTAAGTTTTAATTTTTGTAGGTTTTTTTTAGCTGCATTACTTCCCGAGTGAGCCTATACAAGGATATTTTGATAGTTGTGGTTAGGTTGGGTTAAGTTTTAATTTGTGTATGTTTTTTTAGCTGCACTACTTTAAGAGTTTCCTTACACTTACAATACATTTACATACTACATCCAGTGTTTACTGACTAACAGTTTCTCAAGTTTGAATTGTCCATTACCCTTAGTTATGATATTGTTATATATTGGATAACTATTTATATCATTCATTATATCACGGTATTGATCTATCCAATTAAATTCCATGTCTAAATTCCAAGTGTATACACAGTGACAGATATATCTGTCTTTAACTTATGTACCCTTCCCTTCAAGAACGTCTTTCTACACTATTATATTCAACGATATATGAACCATCATTGTATTCATTTGTCCAACTACTTCTCGTTAGTATCCTACAAACTAGTACAACGTTTTTACTTTTCAAACTATCTCCATCTTCTAGTTCGTTCATCATTAGACTAGGTTATTTATCTTTCATTTTTTAGTTATAAACTTCTTATTTTATTATAATTATCTAAGTAACAAACATACTATTTAGTATATTGAAATATATAGCATTATAACTAATTATTGACATATATCTCAATTAGCATTGACATTCTCAGAACTATATTAAAATAATAATTAAAATCTGATAGTTTCGCTATAATTATATGTTTATGTGCGCTTATTTTCTTAGTTTGCATGACATGATTCAATGGTATTAACTTATTATCGGTTATAATTTTATATTTATTTCCTATAAAGGGAGTATCCCACTACAAGTTTTTCCGACAATTTGCCGGAAATATTGTAACTTTAAAACGATTTATATCAAGTTAACTGCAATTGTAGTATGATACCCCCTTACTTTCCGGCAAATCTCTTGAAATATAGTTACTTTTATAATAAATATGGTGACTATACAAATATAAACATTATATAAGAAAACCCATTATTACTCGAATATATAATCTTAATGGTTTATAAAAATACGAAAACTCATAATTGACGCATTACTGAGTAATGTATTTACTTTTAAAATATCTCGTGTTTATCTATTTTCAGTTATATTGTAACCTTTTTATTTGCACTCTTCGTTAACACTTTACCATGTTTGTTAGCTCCTATGTTCATTATAACTTGCTAAGTTTTCATACATTCTATAAAATTCCTATGAATTTATTATAATAACTTACAATGCCTATATATGATTTTAATATTTAATAATATTTGATTTAGGCCATTCTTTTACTACCTTATATTTATTTTCAGATATCATTATTCGTTCTTTCGATACCACATAACCTAACAATTCTATTTTTCTAAGGATGAATAAATACTTCTATTCATTTATTATTAATTTCATATTATTCAACTTTGATAACAATTTAAATGCTTTAATAACAGCTTTAAATGTTGTTTATATATTATAATCACGATTACAAAGTTAATAATAATTTGTTCTAGATATAAATGAATGCAATGGTGTATATAAGAATACTAAATGTTAATCTATACTTAATTCACCATGTATTAACACTGACTGATCGTTCACTGTACGACGTACATATGTTATTACCGTAGTGGTTACATGATGGTATATGTAAAGGAAAATACACCATAATATAATACACACACACACATATATATATATTTAATAATATCTTATTTTATAATTTTAGAAATAAAGTACTGTGATAGTAATCCATGTAATGACGAAAATGCGTATTGTTCTAATACAAGGCGTGGATGTTATTGTTATAGAGGATTTAAGCGTGATTACAATAACAATTGTATCGGTAAGACATATGTGAACATATAATATAAACTAAAACATTAAAAACATAACATATTAATCCACGGTACACATATTTACATAGCATATATAATAGATACTTTTATTATAATATTAATTTACTATTTTATATGTATTATATTATATATTTATCGTTATTTCTAATTTTATAATAAATTATTGGAAATGTTGTATCATACAAATAAAACTTGTATCATACACATTAAGTTATATTTATACTTATTCGAGTATTATATCATTATTCTAACTCATATTTAATAACTAAATTCGAAAATATCGTTGACAATAGTATCTTTAACGTTTTTTTGATGGTGTCATATATTTACTACAACTTTATAATGCTTTTCTACGAATTAAAATAATATTTTGATATTATTTTTACAGCATAGATTTAACATAAAAGATAGAATTTTTTCAAGTTTTAATGCACAATTAATTCGCCATCCACACTGCGTTGGTAGGTTTTTTATTGTTTGTGTGATAATATTAGATCTTGGTTTTGTATTTTAATGTAAACAAAGGTCAACGGGTTCACTTCCTACTTAAATACAAAACGATATATCATTCTTAACTTAAAACTCGCGTACGACTTTACCTATAAAACCCTACTGTTATATGACTTCAAGATATCATAGAAGAAAGCACAAGGTAATACTACTTTAGATAAATACGTTATTATATGGTGACAGCGGCAAATAAAATAAAAAATTAGTTAAAAAAAAATTTGTTTTTTATTAAAAATTAAAAATTAAACTATTTGAACTCGTATACCTTCAGCAATTGGTATAAGTAGCATATAATTATAATTGTATTTTTATTATAACTACTCGTTAATATTCTAAAATATTTAAAGTAAATATTTAGATATATTATACGGATATTAATTATAACAGGATTGAATAATAATTTAAAATTAATAAAATAATTATATTTAGATAGACGAGAATAATATTATTTATTATATATTCAGTAATTTATTGTTATTATTATTTTATGAAAATATTGATAAACGAGAATAATATTAGTTAATATATATTCAGTAATTTATTGTTATTAAAAAATCGTACAAGTTAAGAGATGGAAATTTGTCGTATCCCAGAGATATTAGACATCGAAAGCTTAAAAGGACCTGACAATTGGAAAATATGGTTACTGTCATATGAGATTTATGAAAACGCGAGAGAATTGGATACCAAAACTGAAAAAGTACAAGTAGCTATTTTCCTAAATACTATTGGACATAATGCAGTAGACATATTCAACTCATTCGATAGCCACGAAATAGAAGTCGAAATAAACAAAAGAACTGAAAGAAATGATCCTACATGGCTGGAAAACAAATGGACTGAGTAATACGTTAAAGAAATATAAAAACAGCCAGCATTACCTGTAAATAATAGAAGGATACTTAACGTACCAGAATCGGGCGGTGATACTCCTAAAAAATTAAAAAGAGATATTAGATGAACTGCACGTTGGACACCAATGAATATCGAAATGTATAGCGATGGCCAAAAATACAGTATGTTGGTTGGGAATCACTAAATATATCGAAAATCTCATCAGAGAGTGCACCGAATGCAACATTAATGCTCGGGAAAATAGAGAACCACTACAGATGGTTACTGTAACAAGTGCTCCATGGGAAACAGTCGGAACGGACTTGTTCCAATTTCATAACATGAAATATTTAATAGTCGTAGACTATTACTCCAGATACATAGAGACAATTACGCTAAAAGACGAAAGATCAATAATGTTCATTAATGTCTTGAAATCGATATTTGCCAGGCACTGAATCCCGCAAAACGTAATCTCCGATAACGTCAGACAATATACGTCTTCAGAGTTTAAGGAATTCTCAATCAAATACAAATTTAAACACATAACGTCATCCCCAAAACATCCAAGAGGAAACGGTGTAGCAGAACTGGCAGTACAAACAACCAAACAGATACTGGATAAATCGGACGACCCCTACCTGGGACTATTAAGCTACCGGAGTACTCCACTTTCATTTGGAATATCTCCTGCTGAACTACTCATGAACCGAAAAATATATACCACACTACCAGACTTGAATAGGATTATCATGATGAACCAAGAAGATCACGACAGATTTGTGGAGGACGTCAAAACGAAGAAAAAGAAAGAGAAACAGTACCACGACAACAAGTATACTCTGAATAAACGAAACCTGGAAGAAGAGGAAGAGGTATACATACGAGACATGGGAAGAACGGGAGTAATACGAAGCAGAGAAACGGGAAATATATATGACCGAAGTTATACTATAGAAACAGATAAACGAACGATCCGAAGGAATAGGAAGGACATTATATCAGTCAACAAATATAATAATGTTGTGACGAGATCGGGAAGGATTAGTAAACCACCCGATCGTCTTATTGAACAGTAATTGTTCAATATGGGAATAAGGTCTTTTTATTTTATTATAGGTGTCGGA
Organism: Osedax fenrisi; assembly: GCA_964019155.1. Taxonomy (NCBI): domain Eukaryota; kingdom Metazoa; phylum Annelida; class Polychaeta; order Sabellida; family Siboglinidae; genus Osedax; species Osedax fenrisi. The sequence goes on along the minus strand of OZ025246.1, from coordinate 6,187,018 downwards.
CTTATTAATTTCGTTATCATATTTCATTAGATATATATATATGTTTTTGAGACTTATCACTCTCAATGAAACTAGTGTAGGGATGTGATAATATTAGATCTTGGTTTTGTATTTTAATGTAAACAAAGGTCAACGGGTTCACTTCCTACTTAAATACAAAACGATATATCATTCTTAACTTAAAACGCGCGTACGACTTTACCTATAAAACCCTACTGTTATATGACTTCAAGATATCATAGAATAAATCACAAGGTAATACTACTTTAGATAAATACGCTATCTATTATTTATTAATTTTAGCCATTCCTGATTCTGCATTGCTAGAATTGCATTCTGCATTTATATACAAAAAAATACATGATCAACAAAGGTCACGGTAAGGTTAATTTGTGGTATCTTAATAAACTTCCAAAGCTATATAATAATTTCTATATTTAACGGTAATTAGTTTAGTTTCATCATATACAAATATTATGTTTATAGAATTTATATATATATATATATATTATATGTTATTAAGTAAAACATTTCCTTCTTTTACTTCTACTATTTTGCAAGTTTGTAGACTTTTTTATAATTGTCATTATATAATAATTATAAAAATGAATATATATTTATATATATATATATATATATATATATATATATATATATATATATATTAATATTAACTTATAAATATCACTTACGATACATAGATGCATATAATATGTATGTAAATGTAAATAATCGATTGTAAAATTGAATAAGAAAAATTAGAAATAAATCTTACAATGGAAAAATAATAAAATTATAGCTTCTATTTATATACCTTTGATAGGTTTATAATATAACATTATATAATATATACCAATGACTGTATATATGAAATAAATGTAAAAATTCCAATTTTAAAATTTTGAAATCGTCATTATATTAGAACTAAAATTGTATATAACAATTTATATTAGTTATTTTTTAAATATAATGAATAAAAACCAATTATTTAAATTTTAAAATCGTGATTATATTAGTTATAAAACATTATATAACAATTTATATTAGTTATGAATGTTGATTTCGAAATAAATAATTTATTTTAAAACGGCACGATATAAAAATTGATTTTTATGTTATTTCTAAACTGATTTTATAGAAAATCAATATTACATAATAAACATTATTTTTATTTTTTTTCCATTTTAACGAATTTATCCATTGCGATATCCCCTTAAGAGCTATTTTAACTATATTTTTTTTTCAATTTAATTTCTTATCTATAGTGATATCCACATCTTTATATTATTCTATTATTTATATATTAAATATATAGAAACAATATTTATATTATGGAAAATATTATATATATATATTTCGTTATAATGAAACAATATATTTATAATAATTATTGTAACTGTATTTATTATTGTAACTGTATTAATTATTGTAACTGACTTTAGATACAAATTATTGTAAAAGTAGCCCATGTATAAATGGCGGAACATGTAAAGATCAAACATTAGCCTATACATGTGATTGCGTTAGTGTATATAAGGGTTTCAATTGTGAAACCGATATTGATCATTGCTCCGGCATAGAATGTGCAAATCAAGGATTATGCGTAGATGGCATTACTAGTTATACATGCAATTGTGCAAATGGATATGATGGTGAATTATGCGAGAATAGTTAGTATAAATATAGAATTTGTATTATATTTAATTGAAAAAATAACATAAAAATGTATGTATATACAACTGTATTTTAAATTTGTAGTGTATAATACATTCTATATAATTAAATATAAGATAAATTAAATAACGGTTATCAGAAATACAAACAAATGTAGAAACATATTTTTTTTAATATTTAAAATAATAGTGAACAAATATTTCAAAAAATATATTAAAAAATATAACACAACATATTTCAAATATTACAAAATATGTTAAAATCCCTAACCCAAACCGTCCCAACTAGGCGTTGTTCGGATTTTGATTATTTGCATATCATTTATTAATTATAACTATTCCTTATTTGGAATTGCTTGACGTACCCACCCCTGCTTTACTCATTGTTTGATAGTTTGCCTCTCTATTATCTATTAATTATGTCTATTAATGATTCTTTATTTCTAATATATACAATAACATACATGTTTGCTAAAATACAAATATTTTATTATTTCAAAAATTAGTGAAATATATTTCAAAAAATATTTTAAGAAATACAACAAATATTTACAATGTTATAAAATATGACTAATAAAATGTCGTAAACCCAATCCAAACCGTACCCTGCGTTGGTCGGTTTTTTATTGTTTGTTTATCTATTATTTATTAATTTTAGCCATTCCTGATTCTGCATTGCTAGCATTGCATTCTTCATTTATATACAAAAAAATCACATAATCAACACAACATTCTTTTACTACCTTATATTTATTTTCAGATATCATTATTCGTTCTTTCGTTTGATAATGTATTGTTATAATCCGTTTATATTTGTATTAATTTATAATTTAATAACAAAATATAAATGAAGATATAGAACTTTTATTTATGATAACAATTTAGAAAGATATTTCATTGAATAATTCTCCTAAGTTAGAATAAAATACGGTAAGAAATTAAAATTATATATTATCATATCATTTATTTATCTATTTTACATTGTTTATTAATGAGTTATTAATATGCAATTTTAATATATTATAAAGTTATAAATGTATTAACAAAATACATATGATTATATATATATATATATATATATATATATATTAAATAGTGCTTTCAGAATAATAGCGGTTATTACTAATAGACATTATATCAAAATATATAATAATGTTTAACATTATGATAATGTTAGCTTTCTAAATAATGAAATAGGCAATTCTATAGAATATATAGATATATCGCGATGTTGTATATACATTTTATATGTTAATAATTATTATTGCTTAATAATATTATAGAAATTTATTTTTTATATTTTATATTAATTTCTTTATTCGATAATACTTATAAAATATCAAAATAATAACTATCACATATTTTATATAAATATATCTATATTTTATATAAATATATCAATATATATATATATATATATATTGATAATATATTTTGTAATGTTAATTGTAATCCTATTCGTAATAATATAATTATAATTGATGTTAGTGATCATCTTCCGATCTGTATTATTTATGATGTTAATTATGCAACAAATAAATTAATTAATAAAGGTAAATATAAATATATTAGAAAAAATAATGATAAAACTATATCTAATTTCGGAATTAATATAACAAAACCATAATTGGAATTATATTTATGATAATATTGATTTAAATATTATATATGATACATTTTTCGAAGATTTAATTGTATTATATAATGAAAATATTCCTTTAATCAAAATTAAAGATATCGACAATAATAAAAAACCATGGATTTACGATAGTATTATTAAATGTATTAAAATAAAAAATAAATTATATACTAAAGTTTTAAAAAATAAAACAAATTTAGTTAATTTAAACTATTATAAACATTATAAAAATATACTATGATCTTTAATACGTCGCTCAGAGTATTTATATAACTCCAATAAATTAATCGCTAGCCGAAATAACATAACAAATACATGGTCTATTATAAATAATGTAATTAATAATAAAAAAAATAATACAAATAAATCAGTTGTAAATAAGATTAACACTCCTAAACCTAATGATTTTAATGATTACTTTAGCAATATAGGTTTAAAATTATCAGAAAATATCAAAGCTATATCTGATAATAACATATATCATACGATGCCTCCGACTAATAAAAATTCATTATTCCTCTCTCCTATTTCAATTTTTGAAATAGAAAGTATCATAAATGAAACCAAAGTTAAATACAGTAATTTACTATTTTAATACTATAATTTAAATATGTCGGTAATCTAAGAAATCAGGGTTGAAATTACACCAATATTATTTCATTTATTTAATAGATGTTAATTATTGATCTAAGGGTATATCCAATCGCTTTAAAAAAAGCTAAAGTAATTCCATTATTTAAAGATGGAGATAGATCTAAACCTGAAAATTATAGACCGATTTCATTATTACCCCAATTCTCAAAATTATTGGAAAAAGTAATAAAAGTCAGAATTTTGAAATTTTTAAACAAGTTTAATATAATCAATGATACGCAATATGGGTTTCGAAAAAATGTATCAACTTCTGATACACTTTCCGATGTTATTGAAACAGTTAATTTAAATTTGGAACATTTAAATAATTGCGCTATCGTATCCATTGACCTGTGTAAGGCTTTCGATACTTTAGATCATGATATTTTAATTAAAAAACTTAGTATATAGGATGGTTTATTTATACACCAAATATGGTAAAGAAAGATTACCCTCACTGGTGTTGTGAACGAACAAACAAAACGAAACAATAACATTAAATAAGGTAGCAATATAATATATAAAAATAGAGATGGAACCAGATCAACATCAAGGAGAGGGTTACTTTAAGTTTAAATTTAAATAGTCTTTGAGACTATTAGCAAATACGTGAGGCGACTTCAATCTTCTTAGGCGGTAAGGCAACAGATTCCATGTAGTAGGAGCCATGCTTGTAAAGGAGCGAGAACGCATCACGTTACGAGTAACAGGTAAGTCAAGTAGTGTGGCATCAGACGAGCGCAGATGTGGGAGGATGTTGCGACGAGTGAGCAATGCACGTAAGTATGCAGGTCTGCCTAGGAATAGTGTTTTATGTGTTAAGCAGAGAAGCCTAAATTGGCACCGTTTTCTAAACGATAGCCATTTCATATCGTATATATGGTATAAGAGGGGTAGCTCTCAAATTATTAGAAAGCTATTTAAAAGATAGGCAACAATATGTTAGTTTTATGAATACTACTTCAAATATTAATAATATTGCATGTGGTGTATCACAAGGTTCGGTTTTGGGGCCACTGTTATTTGTATTGTACATCAATGATCTTCCAAACATATCTAATTCATTTAAGCCTGTATTATTTGCTGATGACACTAATTTGATTTTTTCTGATAATTCAATTACTGCTCTAAAAACTAATATACAACGTAACTTAAATAAGCTCTTTGATTGGTTAAATATTAATAAATTGTCCCTTAATGTTAGTAAATATAGTTTATTACTTTTTAATATTCGAAATAAAAATAATAATGTTAAATTGAATGTCAATATTAATGATATTAAAATCAAACAAGTAATAAATTTAAAATTTTTAGGAATAATAATTGATGACAAATTAAATTGGAAATCACAAATTAATTATATATCTACGAAATTATCTAGAGCTATTGGTATTTTAAATAAAGTGAAATTTAAATTGAATTTGAAATCTTTAGTATTGGTATATAATTCATTTTTTTATTCTCACCTTATATACTGTTGTCATATTTGGGGTAATACATTTTTTTCAAATTTAAATAAAATATGTATATTACAAAAAAGAGCTTTGAAAATTATAAATAATGATTCTATATATTCAACTTTTTATATTATTCATAAGTCATTACAATTTCATGATATCGTAAAAATGAATACCATAAAGTTTATGTTTAGGGCCAGGAATAATTTATTACCTATTAATTTGCAAAAATTATATTCAATTAAATTACATAATACCTATTTATTTCATAGATTAAAAGTTAGAACAGATAGAAAATCTTTCTGCTTATCTATCACAGGTCCTAGACTATGGAATAATTTAAATTATTCCATAAAAAAAAATTTAAATTTGAATTTATTTAAAAGAACTTTAAAAAAATATTTATTGAATATTTATCATTAAATTTTTAATTGTCCTTTTAATTTATATTTTTAACTTTTAATTTGACTTATGAAAATATTAATATTATTAATTTTTAAATAACTTTATAAAACTATGACTTTAACTATTAGCTGACTCATGACATCATTGTATTTAACTTTTATCCGACTTATAATATAATTTACTTTTAAAATTACTTATTGAAAATTTTAATTGACTAACTTGTTATATTATTATTATTATTATTATTATTATTATTATTCTAATTTTTACTTTTATTTTTATTTTTATTTGTAATCTAAGTTTTTAATGTTTATTATAATTTAGTTGTATAGTTTATTCCTATTTGTTTTATTATAACTTTTTAATTTATTTTTATTATAATTTTATTATATGTTTATATATATATTTATATATTTTATTATAATGATGATTAGATTACGAGGAGTTTTTTAATAATATTATTGTATTTTTATTATTTTATCTAAATCATGTTCTACTATTTATAAAGAATATAAACTTATACATTTGTTACTATATATAATTGTATTATTTTTAATTATTTTTTTATTTTATTACATTTATATATTTATATTAAGATGTAGTGGAATAATTATGGAATTTGTTTTTTTTTGTATTTCGTTGACTCTTAATTCATAAATTTGTCATATTTTATATCGGGTAGTATGGATGCATTTGCTGGCTCCAAATGTTACCAGTGTATATACTATTGGCGAAAGTATATTCCTTAAGGTTTTGGACTTGATGAACCCACATTCGGAAAGTTGATATGTTATGGTGGTTTATGCTTTATGAGTTGATGATTTATTTTAATAATTTCATTTTTCACTCTATTTTTTGTTCTACTATTTCTTGATTTTAATTATATTCCTATATAATTTTTTCACCTCGTAATCATAAAAGGGTGAAAGACTTGATAAGCTCTGCTTCTTCCTTCACCCAGGCAATTTCCAAATCTGATTTTATTATTATTATTATTATATGTGTGTGTGTGTATGTGTGTGTGTTTGTATATGTGTGTGTGTTTGTATGTATATATATATTATATATATATATATATATATATATATATATATATATATATATATATATATATTATAATTTATGTATAAATATGTATGTGTGTATATGTGTATTTATTTGTGTGTATGCGTTAGTGTGTGTATGTATGTATATGTATATATGTGTGTATATATATATATATATAGATATATATATATATATATATATATATGTGTGTTTATGTATGTTTATGTGTATATATATATATATATATATATATATATATATATATATATGAGTGTATGTGTGTATGTATGTTTGTGTGTGTATATATGTTTGTGTGTGTATGGATATTTATATATATATATATATATATATATATAATATGGTTTATTTGTCCCTGAATTACATATACAGCTGTGTAATAACTGCCTTGTGCACTATGTAAACTAGGTCATATATCATATTATGCTAATTATGAGAATATTATATAATAATACTGAATTACATTTATACTCAATTATTGTTATCTTTTATGGCTATTATGCTATGGTATTATATAATATCATTACATATTTTAATATGTGTATTGGCGAATACATATAATAATTATAATAATTAAATATTACCAGGGAGACTCCCTGATATTACTACAGATATCCCGATTCAAAGAATAACCTTCTAACACTCTCTAAAGCTCTGATAATCATGAAATGGGTTATATATAATATAATTATATACTATAATTTATATATAAATAAGTACCATGAATTGTTATATTCAATAGCAATGCACATTATGGCAAGTACCAACTATCATTATTTTTGTCATTTATTTTTTCTTATACAATTATTGGATCATGTTATATATTTGTTTTTTATTAAACTATATGTATCTTTAAATTTAATTTTTGAGAATAATACTTTTCATTAGTATAATATATTTTATATAATATTTATTAATTATAAATAATTTTAAAGTTTATGTGTTACATTAAGATTACTATTATTAAATTATTATTATTATTACATATATAAAATATTATTTATATAATAATAAATAAAATAGCATATATAAATAATCAATTCATAAATATGAAATATTTTTCTGATATTAAATTAATTAATAATTGGTATTAAATATTTTTTATATAATTCTATAGTATACTAATATATGGGTTATTATATAATATGCAGACCAACCTATAGTTATAATAATAATAATAATAATTACTTATATCTACAGATAGCAGGTAAGAATATCACACTACAAACCATCCTGCTGTACTCATGACATTGGTTATTATATATATATATATATATATATTTTTTTATAATTTAATTTTTTATTATTTTAAACATGAGTTTGAGCTAAAGTTTCGTTGTTTATTTGTATTGTTATTGTTATTCAAAAATATTATGTAATATATTTATTATATATAAAAGTTTTACACTAATTATATATTATTATTATTTAAAAAAAACTCAAAAAAAAATACAAAACAAAAAACAAAAAAAAACAACAACAAATTAAAATAGTCTTTCTATAATGTTATTATTATTTTAAAAAATTAAGTTATAATTAATATTATTATAATTAATTTTATTGTATTGTTATTTTAAAACAAATTTGATAATTGTTGTTTTATATATATGTTTATTTTATATTTGTATTTTATCATAGAAACTTTACTCTAAACGTAGATACCTCGATAAGCTATTCTTGCTTCTGTATCTATAGATATATAGAGTATACTCTGATATTATTATTATTATTATTATATATATACTATAATTTATAAATATAATATATGTATAAATATGTATGTGTGTATATGTGTATATGTGTGTGTGAGTGTGTGTGTGTATGTATGTATATGTATATATGTGTGTATATATGTATGTGTATGTTTGTGTGTTTGTACGTATATGTATATATGTGTTTATGTGAGTGTATGTATGTATATATTTTTTTGTGTGTGTATGGATATATATCTTTAATAATATTTATTAATATCAAAATAATATTAATAATATAATATAGATATTAGTTTGATAAATATTTTTTAATATTTTTTAAGAGTATTCATAAATATTATTTATTATAAATTAAATTGATAATCTATTTTATTATCTTAAATTTATATTAATTAATGAATTTGTTTTTATTACAAATTAATACATTATAATATTAATTTTAATATAATATTTTGACAAATTGCTGAGATACCTTTGATCTATTTTATAAATATATATTCTAATTATATGTTATTATTATATTATTTAATATTATTATATATATATGAAACCATATATTTATATCAATGATAATTTCTTATTAAAATCTCAATAAAATAGATCAAAGCAGTGATATTAATATTATTTTTAATTATAATTTAAATTATATAATTAAATATATAATTGGAAATATGATTGTAATATTTTCACCATAGATATATATATATATATATATATATATATATATATATATATTTCTATTATTTTATAATATATAATATTATTATAAATATTCTAAAATCCTATATTAAATTTATTTAATAATTGAATATACAATGTATTCTTTATTCTTATAAATAATCAGTAGACATCTATAAAATAATAAATAGAATAATAAAATCTGATAAATATATTGGAAGAAAGCAATATCATGAGAAGAAATATTATAAAAAACATCTACCACTAATGGTAATAAGAGTAAATACAATAAGTATGAAAAGGTAATGAAATTTCATTACTTTTTAATGATATAATACATTCGTGGAATGCTATGAACCTCTATTTATAGATATGTAGTAGAAAAACTAGAAAATATCTAATATTTATTGCGTATTAATCATATTATTTATAGTTATTTTACCTAATTATATCTTATATTCATATTCCATTATAATAATGTATATTTACAAACTAATGAACTAATTAGTTCATTAGTGCATTAGTACTTTAATGTGGGATGTGAAATAAATCACAGAAATATTAAACAGAAATAAGTGTATAAATTAACACTAATAGATGGTATATATATATATATGTTTGTGTATGTGTGTGTATATTTTTGCGTATGTATATATTATACAATTATATTGATATATAATTCTATTAATAATAATTCTTATTGATAAGAGATATATTTAATAAAATATAATATTTCACTATAGATATCGCTGTTGTAATATCCAATGTATTTATTTGACTTATACAATTGTATATATTAATATACAATTTTGAATATATATTGAATACATAAATTAATGATATCCAAAGTGTTTATTTGACCTATAAAATATATAAAATTGGAACAATCATTGAATACATAATATATTCATATCCAAAGTGTTTATTTGACCTATAAAATATACAAAATTGGAACATATATTGCATAAATAAAATAATTATATCCAAAGTGTTTATTTGACCCATAATATATACACTGGTGGAACGTTGTTATATATTTTACGTTGACGCGCGACGCGTTTGGTTGTTTGGGAAGTTATGCAGTCTATAACAATATTTAATTTTAAAATTATTTGTAATTATTTCAAAATGTTAATAAAATTCAAATATCTGATTCAAATCAAAAAAATAGATTTTTTTTAAAAATCCGATTTTAATCCAAACCTGATATATATATATATATATATATATATATATAAATATATATCTATTAAAAATGTGTATCTATTAATATTGTATTATATGTTGAATGCTTTCATGTTTTTTCATTTAAATTAATATTAAAATATAAAATTAATAATATTTGTTATTATTAATACTGTTTTTCCATTAGGTAATAAGAAAGGTTATCATATGCTCGGAATCCAGATGACGATACTGAGTCTTCTGTTCAGTGCAACGAATGCAACATATTATGTCATGAGCTATGCGTTGACATAGATATATTTATAATATATGATTTATGTATATAATAAATTTATATGGAACATTATTTAAATTTATTTATTATATATTTAAATAATCAATAAAATTATATATGAAATGCATACATCAGTAAATACAACATTAAATATATTATTTATATTTTATTATTTAAACATTTCTTAAATTAATTATAATTAATTATAGAATTTGTTTTTATTTTATTATTTATACATTTCTTAAATTAATTATAATTAATTATAGAATATGATGAAATAAGCTTAAGTTCAGATGATAATAATGGAGCAAGTCTACACCACACTTTTCTGCATACTTATTAGAAATCAATAATTTGAAACCAATTGGGATGCTAACAGTGGTTCCCAACCTATTTGGTCATTGGGTTTTTGTTTTTGGGTCATGAAACAATTTATAAAAATATTATTCATATATAAATAGTCTATTAATAAAAAAATAAATTTGTCATTAGGTACAAATATAAAGTTTGGTAACCACTGCTATAGAAGAATAATCATTAGTTAGACAAGTCTCAGTAATATCATATATATAAAACAATTATAATCAATAATTATTTGTGTAATAAAATCAACTTTATGTATTAAGAGATATCCCACTACTACTTTCCGGAAATATTATATTTATCCATAATGTTACTGTTGGAACAACTTTTCTACAAAAGAATGTAGAATTCGATTTCGAGGCGGTCGATGGTCGTAAACTACAGGTCATAACCTACTTTACATTACAAAGTTTTATTGAACAGTTACATATATAATATAAATTAGTATAATATTAATTAAACTATTAATTAGTTAAATATAAATTAGTATAATATAATAGTAATTAAAATAATATTATTAGTTAAATATAAATTAGTATACATTAATAGTAATTAGAATAAAATTAATTAGTAAAATATTAATTATTATACTATTAATTAGTATAATATAAATTTGTAAAATAGTAATTTGTAAAATATTAATTAGTATAATATTAATTAGTATACTATTAATTAAATAATCATTAATTATAATATTATACTAATTAATATTAATATTAATATAATATTAATTAGTAAACTAATTCATATTTCACTAATTACTATGTTACTAATTAATATTATACTAATTAATATAATAGGCATATATATGTATATATTCACCATTAAGTATATATTATAAACGGTATATATATATATTTGTATTATTAATATCACTATATTTATGTTCATTTAACATTAATTATATTTAATAGTAATATTTAAATTATAAAATATATTTATTATGTTTATAATGATGTATTTATATATGCAAATTGCGTGAGACACTAAGATGCAATTACATATTCGATATATAATAAGATGATACTAGTAAAATAGTGTATATAAAATATCAAATATAACAAGTATTTCCCCCTATTGTCTAATATATATATATCTACTTTAAAACAAAATCAACGACGCTGATTGGATAAAAGCTCTCCACAACACCCGACTTTTATGTAAAAATCATAAATATTATAGCCTTCTTAAAGTGCATATATATTGAAAATAAATGTAAATAATAATTAACTTTTAAAATGTATATTGATAACGATATTTATGATTACAATATACTATCAAAATTATCTATATATTTCAATTATTTTTCGTTTTTTCTAAAGTACTGTTTTTTAATTAGTTAAATATTTTTTAATTGATTAGTTTTTATTTTTTTTTTTCTAAAAAAACGGAGCTTGCCATACGCCTAATAATATATATATATACAACATTTTTTCCTACCTGTTATAATTAAAAGTTATTCGCATTCTACATAACACCCCCCTTTCCACAATACCCTTCCTTCCCCTACGACCTACATATGTAATTGCCGTAGTGGTTACATGATGGTATATATAAAGGAAAATACGCCATAATATAATACACACACACATATATATTGAATAATATCTTATTTTATAATTTTAGAAATAAATTACTGTGCTCGTGATCCATGTAATGACGAAAATGCTCATTGTATTAATAATAAAACAATGCGTGAATGTATTTGTAATAAAGGGTTTAAGCGTGTTAACAATACTAAATGTTTTGGTAAGACATATGTGAAAATATAATATTAACTAAAACATTAAGCACATAACATATTAATTCACTGTACACATATTTACATAGCATATATAATAGATACTGTTATTATAATATTAATATACTATTTTATATGTATTATATTATATATTTATCGTTATTTCTAATTTTATAATTAAATTATTGGAAATGTTGTATCATACAAATAAAACTTGTATCATACAAATTAAGTTATATTTATACTTATTCGAGTATTATATCATTATTCTAACTCATATTTAATAACTAAATTCGAAAATATCGTTGAAAATAGTATCTTTAAATTTTTTATGATGGTGTAATATATTTACTACAACTTTATAATGCTTTTCTACGAATTAAAATAATATTTTGATATTATTTTTACAGCATAGATTTAACATAAATGATAGAATTTTTTCAAGTTTTAATCACAATTAATTCGCCATCCACACTGCGTTGGTAGGTTTTTTTATTGTTTGTCTATCAATTATTTATTAATTTTAGCAATTCCTGATTCTGCATTGCTAGCATTATATTCTGCATTTATATACACACAAAAATCACATGATCAGCAAAGGTCACGGTAAGGTTAATTTGTGGTATCTTAATAAACTTCAAATCTATATAATAATGGCTATATATAACGGTAATTAGCTTAGTTTCATCATATAAAAAATATATATAAAAATGTTATGTTAATAAAATGTATATATATATATATTATATATATTATATGTTATTAAGTAAAACATTTCCTTATTTTACTTCTACTATTTTGCAAGTTTGTAGACTTTTCTATAAGTGTCATTATATTTATAATTATAAAAATTATAAATAAAATTGAATGGTTTAAGGTATCAAATTCTTTTCTTGAATCAAAAAAAATAGATGAACATAGTTTATTAGAATTAATAATTTTGATAATTTGCGATTGAATAATAAATAGGTATCAGTTGTATTTAATTATTTATTTATATAACTCCAAATTGTGAGTTATTTATAATGTTATGTTTTTATAAAAAATATTATTAATTCTGTGTAACAAATGTGTTCAAGTACGTTAGAAAATTGATTAGTTAATGATATTGGTATAGTTATTATATTCATGTTTATATTTGTGTTTATGAAAATATACTACTTTTGCTGAATTTATCGATAGTAGTATCTTAGCAGTTGATAAAGATTTATTAACAATATACAATAATGGGTGTAGTAGATATGGAGATATATTTTAAAGAAAATCTATATTAAAATTAAAATTATCAGGTGATTTTGTGATTAAAAGTGTTAAAAACTTTTACTAAATCGCTAGAAGTGATGGGAGATAAAATAAACTGGAATTATTTGGGATGTTAAGATATTTGATAACATTGTTGGTTTATGTTTTATTGATGCATATAATTTGTTTCCAATATTACTAAAGTAATGAATTAAATCATTTGCAATTGTTGTAGAAATCGCTATTATATTATTATCATTATTAAAAAGTTGTATAGGGAAATGAATGTATTTTATTTAAGTACATTTATTGGTTTCCATGTATATTTCAAATATTTTTCATTATCTAAAAGTTTAGACAAATATTTTTTTTTTAGAAAATTAATTTTTGATGTTAAATTATTTGTATATGTTTTATAAAAGTTAATGATACAATTGTATTTAATTTTATATATTTATAATGTAATTTTTGTTTTTTTTACACCATTGTTTATTATTTCGTTATCATTTTATATTGTAATCCATTAGTGATTTAATTGTTGGTTTAATTATCTTTTCCGGACAGTATTTATTAAATTGATCTACTTTAAAATTTTGAAATATATTCTACGATATTTTCATATCCTCGCATTCAATACACTTTTAATTTCTTCAAATATACTGCAAAGTATATTTACATTTTTATCACTTGTATTGTTAATTAATTAATTTATTTGTTTTTCGTGTTTCTTAAAATTATTTGATATTAAAGTGAATATAGGAAAATGATCTGATAGATCTGATATTACTATCCTTGAATTAACATTTGTTAGGTCATTGTTGAACATTGTAGAACATATTGTATATTATTGATATGTTATCTTTCATAATCTAATTGGCCTATTAATTATATAATAATATACAATTTCATTTATTTGATTTATAAATTATTTTGTTTTATTGCATTTAGTGTAATTTAAAATATCTATATTAAAATAACCACATATAAAAAAGTTGTAATTTATATTATTTGAATGTGTATAATTATTAAGAGATAAAAATAAATTAAAATATGAAAATAGTTCTCCATAAATCAAATACACTTTTTATTATATTTATCACTATTCTAATCAACGATAAATGAAACAAAATTGTATTCATTTGTCCAACTATTTTTCGTTAGTAAACCAAAAACAAGCACAATTATCCTTTTCAAACTCATTATATCCTCTATATCGTTAATTATTAGACTAAGTTATTTATCTTTCGTTTATTTCGTAAATAACTTATTATTTTATTAAAAGTAGCAAAGTAACTACCATTATACTGGAATATATATCACCACATCTCAATATTAACACTGCATCCTAATTCGAATTGGATTTACATGACCCATATTTAAATATTAGTATAAATCTGATAGTTACGCTAAACATATCTGTTTATATTCGATTATTTCCTGGTTTTATGATATGAACCAGCGCATTATTATCGTGTATAACTTCATATCTATTTCCCTATTAGATAGTGTCTACGTTATTCACAAATTACTGGCATTATAGCTTTTATATAGCATTATAGATCATATTCGATGAATATTATGTATTATATACACTTATTTTAATCACTATGTTTGCATAAGCAAATACTCTGTGTAAATTGTCTATGTAATATCTTAATATTGTACCACTCCCTTATCACTGGATTATATATCTAATCTGAATATTTTATTAACATAAGGAAAATTATGAATTGACGCAATACATTATAACATATTTAACTTTTCAAATATCTTGTTTTATTTTTTATTTTTCATTTTATTGTACGTTCTATTATCATATTTTTACTTATACTTTTCGTTATAACTTGACCATTTTTTCATTATCTTTCATCGTTGTCGTCACTTCTGAGAATTTACTTATGAATGTATTATAATAACTTACAATACCTATTCAAATTCTTAACAGTATTTGGTTTAAGGCATTCATTTATTATTACTATCCTTTCTCCGATATCATATAACCTAAACATTCTATTTTTCTATCGAAGAATAAATATTTCTTTTGCATCACATTCATATTATTACAAATTAGCTCGAAGTTTTGTTATTATAATATTGTCATAATTATAAAGTTAATTATAATTAATCTAGATATAAATGAATGCGATGATGCTTATATGATTAAAAAATGCAAATCTATAATGAATTCAACATGTATTAACACCGCCGGATCAAACAAATGTAATTGTAATAGTGGTTATAGTATGGTAGATAATGAATGTAAAGGTTAACATCACATTATAATATATATATATATATATATATATATATATATATAGTAATTTAGATATGGCTAATATTAATAATATAACAATACGTACAATT
Organism: Osedax fenrisi; assembly: GCA_964019155.1. NCBI lineage: Eukaryota > Metazoa > Annelida > Polychaeta > Sabellida > Siboglinidae > Osedax > Osedax fenrisi. The sequence goes on along the minus strand of OZ025246.1, from coordinate 6,170,587 downwards.
TTAATACTAATATAATTATAATTTAATATATTTAGATCTATATCCGTTTACCTTATTATTAGTGTTTTTCAATTTAATATTACTATTAATGTTCAATTCAATTCAATTCAATTTATTTTAAAGACTCTTTTTGCCATAGCAATAAAGCGTCTAAAGTAAAAACAAAAAATTATATAACGGAACATAAACGAAAATAATAAACTAATAATAATATAAATAGGAATAAAGAAAGTTCACAAGATTAATATAAATTATAAATAAAATTGTAAATATTGATAAATAGTGATACAAAAATGATCAGGGAAATGCAATAGTAAATAGATATGTTTTTAATAGAGATTTAAAAGAAGTGGTGGATTGAGCCGAGCGTAGATTATGTGGTAGTTTATTCCATATATAAGGGGTCGATATGTGCCATGCACAAATATTAGTGGTATGTAGATTAAGCTTAGAGGGTAGATGTAGAAGGTAAGAAGCAGTTGAACGAAGAGAGATCGTGTGAGTAGGAATAGAGATTAAGGAAGATAGATATTCAGGTCGGTTGTGGTGAAGAGAGTTATGAGTTAATAGAAGCACTTTAAATATTATTCTAAATTGTATTGGTAGCCAATCCAATCTATGTAAATATGGGGAAATATGTATTGGGAAAAGCGATCAATTTTAAAAATTGATCGTACTAACGAATTCTGTAGTAGTTGTAATTTTTTAATTTGATAGCCATGTAAGGAGAAAAGGAGAATATTGCAGTAATCGAAAAGCGGTAATATGAAAGATTATAGAAACACTTAGGGAGATGGAGTTACGGATTAGACGGAAAGAGTGAAGATGAAAGTTTATAGAGCGAAGAAGATTTGAGATTTGGCGATGAAAAGATAAAGAACTGTCGAAATAAACACCAATATATTTAAGATTATCCGAATATAAGATATTATGATTGTTAACCATGATAAATTGTGGGACGTTAATGGGCGTCTGGGAGAAGGGAGGTGAGGAAATATAGTTTATGTTTTATTGAGATTCAGTGATAGAGAGTTATTTGAAAGCCAAGTATGTATAGATTTAATATAGTTAGACATAAGATTGGGAGCAAAATTGATATCAGAAGTGCATTTTACGTTAAGTTGTATATCATCAGCATATGAGTGGACTGATATAAGGGGAAATTTAGAAATTATATAAAAATAGGAAGTAGATAAATATTAAAAAGAATCGGTCCTAATACAGAGCTTTGGGGGACTCCGTAAGAAATATTTCTAGGAGATGATATGTGCCCATTGATAAGAATAGAAGAAGTACAATCAGCAATGTATGACGTAACCCATTTAAGTGCATTACCGGCGATACCAATATTAGCTAATCGTGATATGAGAAAACTTAGTCAAGTGTATCAAATGCTGCGCTAAGATCAAGTAGAACAAGAATTGTTCCATATGTATTATTAAGGTCACATAAGATATTCGTTGTTACCCTGGTTATTGCTGTTTCAATAGATTTATTCAGTACATAAGCACTTTGGAAAGTACAAAGTATATTATTAATAGTCAGGAAAGAAGATAGTTGTTTTGAAACGACTCTTTCTAAGGTTTTAGAAAGTATTGAAATATTGGAAATAGGTCTATAATTATTAAAGGATGAGGGGTCAAGAGAAGGTTTTTTATTGATAGGAGTGATAAGAATTATGTTGATTCTATTCCATCATTATCTTTATTAACACTTAATATATCTATATTTATTACATATAATACTATATAAAGTAGCTAACTGATTAACTTTTTCTCAGTTTAACTTTTCTATCACACTTTGTTAAGCTATATACATATATCGTATAACTTTTCATATGATTACTTATGTCACGGTATTTACTAAGCCAATTAAATAACATGTTTATATTACACGTATATTACACGTTTATATTTCTATTCTTTTGTGTCCTCCACCTTCATAAACTCCTTTCAACATTATTCTAATAATCCATTTATGAACCTTAATTGTATTCCATTGTCTAACTATTTCTCGTTAGTATCCCACAAATTAGTACACATGTTGTCGTTTTCAAACTCTTTCCATCCTTTTGTTAGTTTATTATTTGATTAAGTTATTTATCTCTAGTTTTTTTTATAAATAACTATTTATTTTATTAAAAGTAGCAAAGTAACTTCCATTCTACGTAATATATTAAAACATATATCATTACATCGCAAAGGATTTCCATGACCTATATTCAAATTAATTTTCCTGGTGTTATGATATGAACCAGTGTATTAATATCGTTTACAACTTTATATATATATATATATATATTTCCTATTAAATTATTCACAAATTACCGGCATTATAGCTTTAACTTAGATCGTATTCGACGAATATTCTGTATTATATATACTTATTTTAATCAATATGCTCACATAAGTCAATACTATGTACACATTGTCGATATCATATCTTAAGACTGTACCACTCCCTTATCACTAGCGTCTATCTCTATTCTGTATTTTTTATGGAAATACGGAAAACTAAGAATTGGCTCAGTATATAATAGCATATTTAACTTATCAAATGCCTTATTTGAATTTATTGTACGTTCTATTATCATCTTTTACTTGTTCTCTTCGTTAAAACTTGACCATGTTTTCATTATCTTTCATCGTTGTCGTCACTTCTAAGAATTTACTTATGAATGTATTATAATAACTTACAATATCTATTCATAATCTTAATTATTAACAATATTTGGTTTAGGGCATTCTTTTATTATATCATATTTATCATAATTCCTTCAGATATCACATAACTTAAACATTCCATTTTTCTAACGAAGAATAAATATTTCTTTTGATATAGCATCAACTTCATATTATTATGAATTAGCTCGAAGTGTTGTTATTATAATATTGCCATAATTATAAAGTTCATTATAATTAATCTAGATATAAATGAATGCGATGATATAAATACGAATAAACCATGCTTATCTTTAATACATTCAACATGTAATAACACCGCCGGGTCGTACAGATGTGATTGTGATAGTGGTTACAGTATGGTAGAAGAGCACTGTACAGATAATAACATCAAAATACAATATATTTATATATAGCTAATATTAATGATATACACATGTGTACAATTTTAATACTAATATAATTATAATTTAAAAAATTTATATATATATATATCCGCTTATTATTATATTTCTTAATTTAATATTCCTATTAATGATGATTCTCTTCCATCGTTATCTTTACTTAATATATCAATATTTATTACATATAAGACTATATATAGTGGTTTAGCTGAATAATATTATGATAATTATTTGATAATATTATGATAATTAGCTGAATTATATTATTAGCTATCTAACATTACTTTCATTATCATGAATATGATTTATTTTAATGATATATATTTATATTTAAATTGATTTGTATGTATGCTTATATAAATAGTTTATTTACTTGTCCTATATTTATCAGAGTAAATCTGTTGAAATATATAATTCAATATAATTCTAAACATATATTTATAAACTATTATAATTAAATTAATAATTAATACATTATAGAACCAAAACATAGTACCGTAGACCATGCATTATCTTATATGGTTATATATATATATATATATATATATATATTAAATATTATAAACTATATTATTAACTTATATACTATATAATTAATAATAATATACACATATCATTAGCAAATTAACAAATAATACTATAATTTAGTTGATAAAGTTTTAGTAATATATATTATAAAATTATTTTAAATGTGTATATGTAAATGCTTGAAATACATTATTTTATATAGTTTTAGTAATATCGTACTTAATTATATTAAAGTGTAGTATATATTATAAACTAATAATAATAGTTATATTTGACAGATAATTTATCTATGTAAATTTACGTGAATATATTTATCTATAGCTAATTATAGATCATTGTATATTAATATTTTATATAATATAAAATCATTGAAAATATATTAAATATTAAACCATTATATAATAATCTTAATCATTTGTAAATGAATAATAGTATATGTATCTATGCGTACATTATCTGACTTAATTGTATTATACATTACATATATACATAGATATATTACACATATATTCATAAGGTCATACCTACAATATATTACCATTGATTGTATATCATGATATGATATATCGCATCCTTTGATCTACATATATTATTATTATTATTATTATTATTATTATTATTATTATTATTATTATTATTATTATTATTATTATTATTATTATTATTATTATTATTATTATTATTATTATTATTATTATTATTATTATTATTATTATTATTATTATTATTATTATTATTATTATTATTATTATTATTATTATTATTATTATTATTATTATTATTATTATTATTATTATTATTATTATTATTATTATTATTATTATTATTATTATTATTATTATTATTATTATTATTATTATTATTATTATTATTATTATTATTATTATTATTATTATTATTATTATTATTATTATTATTATTATTATTATTATTATTATTATTATTATTATTATTATTATTATTATTATTATTATTATTATTATTATTATTATTATTATTATTATTATTATTATTATTATTATTATTATTATTATTATTATTATTATTATTATTATTATTATTATTATTATTATTATTATTATTAATATTATTATTATTGAGTTGAATTGAATTGAATTGAATTGAATGAATATTTATTATGAATTTTTCAAGTTCGATTTAGTAATAATATATAACAATATGTAGTGATAAATTCACAAAACGACAACAAAACGTAGATAGTACACATATAAAAATAACAATAGTAAATTAGAAACATATCACATGTGACAGTGATAAAAACAATTAATAATTAAAATTAATAATTTATAAAATTATATATATATACATATATATATATATATATATATATATATGTATAAATAAATATTAAGTTATAATTTTTTTAATATGATTTTTAAAGGTATATAAACTATTTGCTAATACAATATGTTCATCAAGACCATTCCAAATTTTAGCTATTCGATTATTTAGTAGATTTTTTGTTACATTTAGTTTACATGTATTCATACTAATTTGCAGAGAATGGCCTCTGGTATTGTAGTTGGTCTTTTTGATATTAATAATAGATGATGTATTCATAGATACCAATCCGTTAAATAGCTTATATACCATAACAAGATCAAATCTAGTTCTTCTGATTTCTAGAGAATCTAGATTTAGATATATTAATCTTTCATTATAAGGTTTATAAGGTAAACCGCATCTCTCGATTAATCTTCTCGTAAAGAATTGTTGGACCTTCTCTAGTTTTATCTTCAGTCCTTTGAATGTCCTGGCATCTAATCCCGGATTCCAGACTGTCGACGCATATTCAAGGTGGGGTCTAGCATATGATATATATGCTTTTCTAATAGTTGGCATATTATTAGTAATGAAACAGCGAAATATACGATTGATAACACAATATGCACTTGTACAGCACACCAATATGTTCAGAGAAATGTAATGATGAATCAAATTTGATACCAAGATCACGATACGATCTACAGTTTACTATTGAAACATTATGTATAGTATACAATGGTTTATTAGTATTACCTAATGTAAGAGCAGCTGATTTTTTTGCAGCGTTTTCTAATTGCCAAGAATTAGACCATTCATAAAATTTATCAATATTATGTTGTAATTTATATCTATGATCTATGTCATTAGATATAAAACTCAATTTAGTGTCATCCGCGAAAAGATTAATGGATATATCTTTATCAACCACTTCGACTAAATCATTGATATATATTAGATAGAGTAAAGACCCTATTACATATCCTTGTGGAACACCAGATATTATTTTAACTGTAGCAGACATTTGATTGTTAACTCTTACACTTTGAGATCTACCAGATAGAAAACTACTTATCCAAGAATGTATGCCACATATACCACATATACCTAAATTAGTTAATTTGACAAGTAATTTACTATGAGAGACCTTATCAAAAGCTTTAGCATAGTCAAGATATATGATATCAATAAAACTGCCTTTATCAATTGCAGTAATCCATTTAGTATAAAAATTTAATAGTTGCAGTTCAACAGATTTTTTATGACGGAATCCAAATTGAGAATCAGAAATTAATGAGTTACGTTCTAGATAAAAATTAATTTCCTCAACTAATATACGCTCGAATACTCTAGACATAATTGAGGTAATTGAAATCGGCCAATAGTTTTCTCTATTTGAAGGGTCACCTTTTTTGAATATCGGAACTATATAACTTACTTTCCACATGTCAGGACATACACCAGCTGATAAAGTTTTATTAAATAATATCGTAAGTGGAATAGATAGTTCATATGAGAATTGTTTGAAAAATATTGAAGGGATATTATCTGGTGGCAATGTACATGATAGTGAGAGATTTATTATTATTATTATTATTATTATTATTATTATTATTATTATTATTATTATTATTATTATTATTATTATTATTATTATTATTATTATTATTATTATTATTATTATTATTATTATTATTATTATTATTATTATTATTATTATTATTATTATTATTATTATTATTATTATTATTATTATTATTATTATTATTATTATTATTATTATTATTATTATTATTATTATTATTATTATTATTATTATTATTATTATTATTATTATTATTATTATTATTATTATTATTATTATTATTATTATTATTATTATTATTATTATTATTATTATTATTATTATTATTATTATTATTATTATTAATATTATTATTATTGAGTTGAATTGAATTGAATTTAATTGAATTTTATTCATGATACAAGTATACCGTAAACATTTAAATTAACAATAAGAAATAAGTAAGTTAATTAAATTAATATATTAAAAAAAATATCAAACGTTCGCAATACATAAGATTAAGATAATTAATAAATAGATAATATTGATATGATATATATTACATAAAGATATTGAATTTACACATTACATGGAACGGTTACATGCTATATGATAATAATACAAATGACAATAAATTAAGTGATAGATCGCATAATAGATTGTTATTTATTATTATTATTATTAGATGTTTTTAATATCATGGTAAGTATAGAAGTAGTAATATGTATTTTGATAAACACCTCATGAATATAACACAAATATCCTATATATATTGTTATTTTATATTATTGGAATCCTATCATACCATCCAGGAAAGTATATGAAGTTATTATATATAACTATATGGCTCTAATATCCTTTCGAAGTAACTATATTATTATTGCAACCATGGTTTAATGAGAGCCGGTAATTTAGCTCCAATGTCTTACTGTTTATGGTATAATGCCTTATCAAACAGAAACATAGGATAGCCATACGTAATTATTATGTATATATACACACACCTATTAATGCTGGCTACTCTTCATTTAAATTTAATAATTTTAAAATCTATGATGTATTATAAGTGTATTATTCTAATAGAAAACTAAATCATTAAATTTAATTTATAATTTTGTTCTTATATAAATATGTTTTGTATATATTTGTTGTATATATTCTTGTATATAATCTTGTTTGTATATTTTCATATATATATATATATATAATAATAATATTATTCAGAGTTGGCTTAAAAGCCTAGATGAATAAAAAAAGCAAAAGCTTGTCTGGTCATTCACCTATTTATGAGATTACGAGAAATAAATGAATAAATGATAATATATGGTATGGTATGGTATGGTATGGTATCAGATTCGGGTAAACCCCAGGAAAGATAAAAAAGCCTTTGCAGCTTTTCTAGTTATCAACCCATTTTAATTTTAAACAGTTCATAAATACAATAATAATTTTTGACTTCCTGTTTATAATAATAAAATAATAAAATTTGAACTGTTTAAAAAATCATCATATTACCGTTAACGATTACACCATTTCAATTATTTAAAACAATTAAACAAAAAAGGATAAATAAATAAATAAAGTATATTGATAATTGAATGTAAAATAAAAATAAAACTAAATGAATAACAACTAATTAAATAAGAAACCAAGAAGATTAAGAAATAAAAGATTTGGAAATTAAAAGCAATGTACATTAAAATATGTTATTGTGTAACATTTTAAATAAATAAGTTTTACAAATATATAAAAACTAAAATAATTTTGAACAAAATAAATAAACAATAATACTGAAGAAATATGGAAAAAATACGTATAAACTCTATAATTGATATATACTAGACCAATAATACCGAAAAAATATAGATAAAAAGTCATATATAATATATTATAGTAATAAAAGAGAAGAAATTGTAACGAAATTGAAAATAAGTATGTTATAAAATAAAAATAAAACTAAAAGAATAAAAACTAATAGAATAAGAAACTAAGCAGATTAAGAACTAAAAGACTTGGAAATTAAAAGTAATGTACATTAAAATATGTTATTGTGTAAAATTAAAAAAAATATTTTTTACAAATATATACAAACTAAAATAATTATGAACAAAATATATAAACAATAATACTGAAGAAATAATACTATAAATTAACTCTATAATTGATATATACTAGACCAATAATACCGACAAAATATAGATAAAAAGTCATATATAATAGTAATATAAGAGAAGAAATTGTAATGAAATTGAAAATAAGTATGTTATAAAATAAAAATAAAACTAAAAGAATAAAAACTAATAGAATAAGAAACTAAGCATATTAAGAACTAAAAGACTTGGAAATTTAAAAACAATGTACATTAAAATATGTTATTGTGTACAATTTATAATAAATATGTTTTTAATATATAAATATAATATATAAAAAAATATATATAAAGAAAATATATATAAAGAAAATATATACAAATAGTATCTTAAAACTGTAATATAACATAACATATTACAAACAATCAATCTATAATTAAATATAAATGAAATAAACATAAACAATTTGAATATAAATACAAATTAATAAAATTATAAAAAATACTAGATAATAGGCTGCTACTATGCACAACACATGATGTTTCCATTACATCCCATTATATCCATGATGCGTAGCATATCAATTATCATGCAAGGATACTCCTTGCTCCTGTAAATCTTATATAATTTAGGATTACATCATTGTCTGTTGTGTAAACGCTGATATCCTTATACCCCGATAAATACTATAACTCCCTAACATACCCAATGACTCAAGCATATCAAATCATGATATAAGTATATTGTAATGTAATATTTAAAAAAAATAGTGTATATTAACAAATGCAATTTTCATACAAAATGTAAACGTATTTATTATATCCGTAAGTCCTACTAATATACACACATTAATAACATTAAGTATTATCCATCAACACTTTATTTTATATTTTATAATATTACTTATTATTTGAGATATAATTTACGTATCTATTTTATTGTAAACGTATTCTAAAAAAATAGAACTTACATATATATATATAACTGTATATGTTCTAAGCTGGATAAGGAATTAATCACATATATAATAGAAAACGGGTCAAAATATATACATACTAATAACATATGTCTTAACTTATTATTTAGAAGTTGTATTGTATAGTTGTTTATAAAATAAATATGTGTTTCGTTAACACCACGACACCATTAATATGATAACGTATTAGAAGTGACAGTATATTCATTTGATTATAAATAAAAACGTCATCTAGATTTATGGATATGATGAATTGACAATAAAAAAATATTAATAACAATAACAATAACAATAATATTATCAATATATATATATATATATATATATATATATATATATATTAATTAATAATACATATAAATTACAGTATTTATTACTATTGTTATTAATTTTACCGGTTTTCTACATGATTCGTATATTATATTCTGAAGAAGAAAGGTTTATAAATATTATATATATATATATATATATATATTCATATATATTGAAATCATTTATATGTATTATAAGTTTTATTAATATTATTATTTATAAAAGAATATGTATTTATACATATATTAGTATTGGTTATATTGTTTGTCAGTATACAACACAATTATATCTGTATGTGTAATTTAATTAAATATATATATATATATGTGTGTGTGTGTATTTAATATTATAATATTATATTATAATTATTATATATCATACGTAATAATCTAACATATAACTTTTAACAATAATTCCATTAATTATATTATATTAAAAGTATCAAATATATAAATGCACTATATTAGAGCTTATCTAAAAATGTAAAACACTATTTGAAGGATACAATATTACGATTATAAACATAATTATTAAATCATATACAGACCTCGTTATATTATTATGATTGATATATAATTGGACTAATAAATAATGACTACATAGCAATGACTAACTAACAATGACTAACTAACAATGCCTAACAAACAATGCCTAACTACCAATGGAAATGCATATACATGTTATCGTAGCCTTCGATATTACAATATAATTGATTGTAGATTACAATTATTAAAATCAAGATGAATATTATGTTTATTTAAAATATACATCTAAATATATATATATATATATATATATATATATATATATATATATATATATATATATATATGAACCTATACAGGAAAGTATGATTAGATTGTAAATATTACAAATGTATATTAATTATATTAAAAATGTATTTAAATGCGTAAATATTATCTATTATCTCTTATCTAACAACTAAGAAATCTACATGTTTTTGGATAAATAAAACGCATTATTAATTTTCTTTAAATTAAATTATTATAAATTAAATTTCATAAATAACTGTTCCTAATTAAATGATAAATGTGATAAATTATTTTATAATACACATACAAATCTATTTACATAACACAAATAAAACAACAATTACTATTTACATTAAAACACTGTATACTATTTTAACCAGGTGTATCTTAATTATTTAAATATTACATATTCTATCAATCAACTATTTCTTATATATATTTTTGTATATATTAATATTCATCTATCGATATAAAAGCAATGATATCTATCATAAATTATAATTTTAAACTCATAATGATATATTGGACAATTATGGTATTCCGCCCATAACACCTTGATTCTAACACTGATTATAATATATTCAAAATTCTATATATATATATATATATATATATATATATATAATTTAATATATGTGTAATATTGCAAATATTATGCAAACGAAATATCGTAATTAAAATATTGTTATTCATAAAAGTCAAATTAAATCTATGATTTATTGGAATATATTTCGTTATTTAAAAAAAATATGTAAATATTAAACAATTATTATGATATAACTAGTATTTATAAAATTGAAGTATATTACTATATAATACACTTTAAAACATAAAAATATCTCACACCGTACCATTATAAATTAGCCACTTATGTTTTGTATTATTAAAACTATAGAATTTTGAAAAGTAAACATTACCAGAATAATATAAAATATATTATCATTTAATATTTTGATATTACTCGTAATAAATATTACTTCTTATTCTATTTGAATTAGAATATAATATATAATATAGACTAATATTATCCTATAATTCTTCCTTTTATATTAATGTTATATATTGATATTATCATCTTATTTACAGTGTTACCAAAGCCATTGGATTTGGTGTTACAATAAGCATTATTATTATTATTACTAAATACGCATTTTATATTATAGATTATTATTATTACTGATATAATAAACAATATAGATTACTATTTAGCATTGTATTATTTACTATTATATATAAATTTATATAATTATTTGTATATTATATTATCATTCAAATTTAAATTACCGTTATAATTTGTTAGCAAAATAGTAAAGGATAAAGGGTAATATCAAAAAAAGGGTTTATTTATAATAATAATATAACGATTATTGTATTTGTATATATATATATATATATATATATATATATATATAGTTATAATTATATTAGATTAGTCAGACATCTTCTTGCATAATATTACCTATTTTGTAGATATGATTATTTATTACACAAGTTCGTGTCCACCAAATATTAATGGCAATAATTTATCACTTTTTATATAAATGTGACTTATAATATATATCAACTATATTTGTATATTATTAATTAATACTAGTATTACTAATACTAATATATTTTAATAGCTATTAAAATATAGAGGATAGGTTATTGAATTATCATAATTAATTATTATGTAAATGTTCAGCTTCATGTCTATCTTTTAAAAAATGTCTACATATATTTTGCATTTTCTATTCAACGCGCGCTGTCGCAGGCATTAATTGCATCGCGTAGCTTTAATAAAGTAAAAACATATATGAAGCCTATCCAATACCGCCAGCAAACAGGTACATCTATGCATATGCACATACAACCAGTTATATAACACTCACTCCCGATCAGTTATGATGAGCCTCTCCTCTTAGATCTTACTGCTTATCTAGGTTCATTAAATGATTACTGTGCACATGTGTACCCGCTGTAACCCGCGTCTATCTACGCAACCTGGTTTCCACTAGCACTTCATTTTCCACTATTATAGGACGACTTGCAGGTATCTCACTAATTCTTCTACCCACTCGCTCTCAACATTGTTATCTACTCGAGTATACATACATACTATCCCGGCGGCATGGGTCACTCTCTGCGATTTCGACCCTTTCCCAGTTCTTTCTAATACATATAGTTGGTATTTCAACCTCTCCACTACGGCATACTCCTCATTTCCATACGTGTTTTGAATGCGACAACGACCCAATGAATGCTATCGTATCCGAATCCGTGTTCCCTTGGGTAACTATGTATGTTACTGTACTAATTTAGTATTTTTCTAACTTTGTACCTATTTCATAACTAGGTGTATCACCCATAATAAGATCGATTGATAGTATGGGTTGGCGACCAAAAACTAAACTGAAAGGTGACATTTTCGTTACCGAATGCACACTACTATTATAATATAGCATTAATTTGAGAAGTTGATTTTTCCAATCCTCATTCTCTTTGATACTTAGAGTTCTCAATAGGTTATGGAGAGTTCTATTGAATCTCGTCACCTGATCGTTCCCTTGGGGTTGATACGCGGTGGTCCAATAAATGCATGATTAATACTATACGCTCAACACAAGCCCTCAACTACTTGATTCATGAAGTTGCTTCCCTGGTCGGAATAGATTCTTTAGGGAATGCCAAACTAAACAAACTACTATATTTCCAATACATTCACTACAGTACTTGCCTTTTGGTAATTAGTATATACAGCCTGAGTAAATGTTGATACTACATCTGTCATGACTAGAACATTCTTAATGCTTCCTTTACGTTTTTCCAGTGTCGTAAAGTCGATAGCTAAAATATCACCCGGAATTTTCGAACTTATTGAACCCGTGTTTACCTTTAGAGGACACACTTTTGCTATCGCACACGTTTTACAGTTATCTACGTACCTTTCTTTATCTTTCTATATTCCCGGCAAATACCATCTTTCTCTTATTATACCTACTGTCCGATCCCGACCTTGATGCCCAATAGCATCATTTAACCGTGGCAACATCACTACACTCATTGACTCTGGTATTACCAACGTCCGCCCTTTACGGTTACCTGTCTCGTTATTATACAGTACACCTTCACTCAATACCAGCAACTTCCAATCTAGGAGCAGTATATTCGCTCTCCATGCCCACTCTTGTATTTCTTTCTTATTTGGTCATTTATTTTCCTGTAATGCCTCCATTACTCATCCTAGATTTACATCCGCACTTTGTACTTTACTAGGTTAATCATTCCCAATTGCTGGCCACATATTGTATGTTTCTTCCTTATCCAGAGTTCTTATCTCGCCTTGAATCTTCCTATTTAACTATCTGCATTACCATTTACTCTAGCAGTAGGTTGTTAATTTTGATTCCTTAATCCGACTAAGGGGATTATTAGCTGTATAAGCGACTATATCACTACACTACCCATTTAATCTACAATATATATAATATTACTAATATACAAATCCACGAACTTCTCTGCCAATGCCCATTTCAACACGAACATTTCTATTATCGTACTACTATAATTATCAGCCTTTTTCTCTGTCCCACTTAAAACTCGATAAGAATATGCGAATAATCTCCTATCTCATCCCTCCCATTGAGATAGGATTACCCCTAATCCTTTTAAAATTGCATCCGTTTCCATTATGAATGGATTAGAGAAATCAGATTAGCCTAACACTGGAGAGCTACCCAAACTGGACTTTAATTTCTGGAATGCAATTTCACAATCCTCACTCGATAGTACATTTTCCTCCTTATTTAACAATGCATTCAATGTCATAGATATCACTGCAAAACCTTTAAATAATTTCTTATAATATAAATCTAGACACAAACATGATATTATTGCATTATTATTGCTAGGCACTTCCCAATCTGTCACCGTACTTATATTTGTTGGTTCATGTGCGATTCCTTCCTTTGAGATCAGATGACCTAAATACGTAGTTTTTTCTTTGAAGATTGGTATTTCCTGGTTTTCAATTTGAGACCGAAGTTGGTTTATTTCTGGAAAACATTATCCTATATAACGAGCATGCCTTCCCATTTCATACTAAAAACCAGTATGTTATTTAGATACAATACTAACGTAAGCAAATTCTCATCTTTCAAATAAGCTTGCATCAACCGAGAGAATATAGCGGGAGAATTAATTAACCCCATAGGCATTTTAGTATATTTGGAGACCATATACGCTACAACTAAATGCTGTTTTAGGCATATATCGCTCATCTAATGCGCGTTGCAAGAAACCGTGATATAAATCTAATGTAGAAAATAACCCATTCAGACAATCTAACGCTTCTTCTACTCGTTTTAGTGGTGCGCATCTCTAACTACCTATAATCTACACACACCCTTAATTTCCCATATTTCTTCTTTACTAAAACCATCGGACTACTATACGGTGAAGTACTCGGTCTTATTATGCCTGCCTCTAAATGAGCGTCGATATATTCGTTGACTTCTTCCCACTGTTTAGGCGGTATTCTACGATGATGATAAAACCATATTTCAATACAATTGTATGTGGTACCTTGTTTGAATATTTACTGACCTATGTACATCTACTTGTGATAATTGACGTTTATTCATATTCTGTGGTGCCATTTCATGTATTTATACCCGTACACAATGATATTTCTCCCGTCCTTCTCTTTCAACATTACTTCACATACGGTTAGCGTCGCTACTACACATATGTTGCTTTATTTATCAAATGGTTATATATTATATGTCATATAACACTACGACTATATATATATATATATATATATAATGTGTATATGTGTGTGTGATTAGTAAGAATTCCGATGTACTCTGATGGCAACAAGTTGCTTAAGGCATTATGATTTGGGTGTGCTCTTAATTGTTTTATTTAATGTATTCAAATAATTAATTTTAACATTTATATATATACTTAAATGTATATATATATATATATATATATGAACATACCAGATTTGGTTGACATTTCTTGCATAATATTAATCATTTGGTAGACATGATTATTTGGAGGACAATTTCGTGTCCACCAAATAGTTTAGGGCAATAATTTATCACTTTTGGTATAAATTTGACTTATAATAAAATTATATAATTAATATATAGGAAATAAAGTTGTATATTATTTATTAATAATTTAAAAATCAATAGAATGGGTAAGTTTAAATAATGATTGAATTTTCACTCTATATATATTGGATCCATAAAAATAACTGTTTAGTAGACACACCATTTTCAATGAAATACGTAATATTGTTGGATATATGTCTATAGGGAATTGATGGATTTAGACTTTATAATACATATGGATCATATATATAAAATAAAAAAATAAAATATTATATTAATAAAAAATATACATTTTAATTAATTTATTATTTATTTTTATTATATTTTGAAATAATAAATGGAATGATTCATAAATACTCAGGTAATACAAGTATTTTTATTAATTTAAAATTTAATATTTAAAATTTAATAATCTTAAAATATATATTAAGATTATTATTAAATATATACTTAACATTTAAATAGAATAATGTTTAATTGTGTATTAAATATATAATTATATATATCCATAATCATGTGTATTAAAATATAAATATTTATAAATACTAAGGTAATACAAGTATTTTTATCAATTTAATATTTAAAATTTAATAATTTTAAAATATATATTAAGATTGTTAAATATATACTTACTATTTAAATATATAGAATAATTTGTAATTATGAATTAAATATATAATTATATACATTCATAATCATGTGTATTAAGTAATTTATTAAGTAATTTATCGTGTAAGAAAAAAAATGTAAGATTTTAAATTTTACCAGGTAACATTTTTAAATATTCTATTAATAATTAATTTAATTTAATTGGGTTTTACCAATAGTAGTTTCTAATAGTACACATACTATTAGTTGTTATTGTAAACTTTATATGGATAGTTATATTCAATATACTAATTAAATATAACATTGCATAATAGGATTATTATAATTATTATTATAATCATTATCATATTATTATAATATTATAATAATTATAATGATTATAATCATTATAATGATTATAGTCAAAATATAGTTTAAAAATAACCAACACACTAAAAGCGCACATACTTCATTATACGAATTAGTAATTACATAAATATATAGTATTCATGTCATTATATAATTAATATAATATTATAAGAATACTCGTGTAATTTAAATAATTGTAATAAAAATGTTACGGACATAGAGTCTATGTGACATAGTATGTCACATAGACTCCTTCACTGATAGAGTCTATCAGTGATATAGTCTATCATATAGTATGATACGTTAATATCAAAGAAGGCCGCCGATTATTATTATTATATTGTTAGAGTTCAATTTTTATTTTGGGGTTGTTTAATTTATTTGGTTTTGTTTTATTTTTCTGTATTTTTTAGCTGCATTATAATGAACTCTGACATTATTATAATAATAATCGGCGGCCTGCTTTAAGATAATTCCTATAATAGACTATATCATAGAGTATTAAAAAAATCACGATATTGAACCTAGTACCAGATATATTATATAATATATATTATATTATAAATTATAATTTATAATATATAATAACTTATTAAATAAGATATACAAAATTGTACATACTTTTTTTTAATTTTTATACAACCTAAATTTATTTACATTTTTAATATAATTACTACTATATACTTCCACTATATATATTATATACATGGGAATACGGACGTTAGGCAAACATTAAATAACTATAAATATCAAATGTCACAAATTTCGCGCAAGGTGTATGTCGCCCTAATTCATTATACGCTCTAAGAGCGTATAATGTACCACTATAGTGCACACGAAAATAAAATCTTAATGAGAAACATGTATATATGGAATAATTCCTTTTGAAAAATATATTTATAAACCATTCATATATATATATATATATATGATATTTACACATACGAGTACCATCCTATTTGCGTATTGATATTTGTGGGTTGTTTGATTTATTTTGTTTAGTTTTATTCTTCCGTTTTTTTAACAAGCACGCCTTGTGCGCCACGTAATGTTGCCATTTAATTTTTACCTACCAACAGTATCATCCTATATATATATTAACCTTTATATGTAATAACATATATATTAACACAATTTTTAGATTATTATATTATTGAATGTATTAAATATTAACAGGTTAAACAGGTTAAAGAGGTTAAAATGCCTTGTACTTATTGTTATATATTGTATTTATTTATATGCGACGATATTGTACATGATATCAACGTGATATCAGCGAATATACGCATAGTGCCTGGTATCATAATGCACGTACATTCCTTCCATCTCGCATGACCCCCCCCCCACGCGCAGACGGCTGTGTATATATAGCGGACCGCCGCTATGTATAATCACTTGAAGAATAAGTATAACCAATAAACGTACATAAGCCTTGACGTAACATCAATAAGCGTCCAACCTCACGTCCAATGAATATCATCCTGCCAGTGAGAGCACGTTAGGAAACATCTACCCCCACGCCCAACGACTATAAACAATCATGAACCCTACACCAACTCCTTCCTTCGATTGGCACAATGAAGATCGGCTAGACGAGCTGAAAATGTTGTTTAACATTTTATTTACGTCCTCGCCATTGCCCACTACATCCGGTATGATATCCTGTACACCCTCGCCGTCACTCATGACCTCCGTGACGCCCCAGCCACTACCCACGACATCCGGTACGCTTTCGCCCTTGCCCACTATATCAGGTACATATTCGGTACACCCCCGCTGTCACCCACGACATCTATGACGCATTCAACATCACACATAATACCCGATATGTTCTCAACGTCACCCGTGACCCTCTCGATCTCACCCACAATATCCGTGATCCCCTCAACATCACCCCCACCATCCGTGATGCCATCAGCACCATACACATCGCATGTATTGCCATTCCCATGGCCACCTCCAACATGATATCCTTCTTCCATACGTGAGAAGAGGGAATGACCCCAACCCCTCTTCGATAACCAATAGGGAGAAGAGGGGATGTTATATATTTTATTTATATATATATATGCGTCGATATTGTACATATACGTAATATCAGCGCATATACGCCTAGTGCCTGGTATCACGACGCACGTACAATGTACGTTTCTGCCGTCTCGCATTACCGCCCCACGCTCAGACATCTGCGTATATATAGCGGACCACGCTATGTATAATCTCTTGAAGAATAAGTCTAACCAATTAACGTAAATAAGCCTTGACATTTTACTCCCTATATATACACACAACTTAACAGTGTAATATATTAGTATTACACAACTTAGACAGTGATTAATACATAACAACAATTTATATATATATATAATAATTTTATATAATATATTATATGTATACACAAATATCCATGCATATATATATATATATGACTAACGATCTCCTCTTCAACAATGATGGCGTATATACCGACCCCAAGTGTGAGAAGTTAATTCAACAGATAACCTCACAAGATTCTCCGCAAGCCATTGATAATTATCATTATCATAATTATTACGCGATACCTATGAATTATAATTCATAGTTATCGCGAACTACATGTGGCCCTTTAATAAAGACCTGTCACACCTTACGATACTTCTATGTTAACTTCTCAAAAAAGATGTCGAATACTTAATATATTCAATAACATGGAAGAATAAATATACTACTCTATCATATTATGCCACAAAGAAGAAGATAACAATTCAAGTAGACGCTTCATACGATTACTTTGACGCCATCCTCCTACATCCATCCAACAAGACGAAATCCCCATCACCTTCGCATCTAAGATATTCAGCCCCGCTGAGACTCGTTATGTAAATATCGAAAAATAAATGTAAGCCGTAATATTCGGAATCGAATGGTTTCACATTATTAAGTCTGACCACAAGTGCAGATGATCACCAGTGTTGGGGTCAAATACACTTTATCAAATACAAATACAAATACAAATATTTATTAAATTTTTATACAAATACATATTATCAAATACAAATACAAAATACAAATATTAACACATTAAATATTAAATCATTTGATTTAATCATATTTTAAATCATATGATTATATTTTATATAAAATAATAATCCTTATCCCTAGATTATATATATATATATAGACTATTGCATGGTTAGTGATTGATATGTATTGGATATATGATATTAATAGGTTAATTAAAGCAATGTAGATAGGTGGTATAATTTTTAAATATTAAGGAGAAGACGTAGAATTAGAGTAATGAATGGATAAATGATATATGAGTTCTAGAGAGAGAATCTAATATAAATATAAAATACAAATATTAACATATTAAATATTAAATCATAAAATAATAATTCCTATCTCTATACCAGATTGCATAATAATTAATTGAAATCTATTTTAATATATTTAATTCCTAAAGAAAATCAATAAAATAAAAAACTGTAAACAATAGACTGATTGATTGGGATATTATAAGTTATAATTTATAACACATACATATTCTATATAGAATATTAATTTATTTATATAGTATTCATAAAATTATTGTTCTATTATATTATTTGTATTATTTAATAAATGTATTCTTTAATATAAATGGTAAATATTTTGTTAATTTTTTTACATTCATAAAGTAATTGTTTAAATTCTACATTCTATTAAATTATTAAATTAAAATATTTTTAAAAGTGTATTTGAAACTGTATTTGATCAAATACACGAAATACGACACTCAAATACAAATACATCACTGAATAATTATTCAAATCAAAATATAAATACGTATTTGACCCCATCCCTGATGATCACCCAGAAAAATCACTTCACAGCACCAACCCGAATCCAAAAAATGCTACTACGAGTGCAACAGTAAGATTTCACGCTAATATTTTTAAAGCCAGGAATAGAGCTACGGATAGATGTTCACCTACCATCAGATGCCAGTGAACACATAGACCTTGATGTCCAGATAAGTCATTGAAGTTTGGGACACAGAAGATAGAATATTTAAAATTAGAAACGGGAGAAGAAACCCTTCAAGCCTTACTTTCTTCTGTATAAGTAACCTCTATTGCCATATGACACACTGACGCACTCATGGCAATACCTAAGTATACATTTTGTCCACTATAACAATATCACGTACCTCATTATATTTGATTTATATACTCAATTTCCATTCATATACACTATGCGTGCGCCCATAACCAGCGCAACCATTGTAGATCATCTAAAACATGGTATCCTAGACCGGTTACTTAGCGACAACGGAGGACTATATTCGTCACAAGCGGTCCGAATATTTGCATCCGAATGGGGATTCGACCACGTGACAAGCAGGCATACCACTTCCTAAGTAACGGCCTAGCCGAGGAACCATGCAGAGCTTGAAGATGTTTGAGAACTTCCAGATGTCGAAACTTCTACTATGCAAACCCTTTACATAGAACCTACCCCGTAGACTTGTCGAATGAGAATAAATTATCATCCAATATGTCAACCACACGACACTAGTAAAAAACAAGACTCATTGTACATGTCCAACATAACACCCCTCACAAACATTCACCAGCGTGACCACATATCAAAGACATGGAAGCCAGCTATGAAACTTCGGAGTTACAATATCCGCAGTATGGATTGTTCTACTTTCGGGAGAAATCTATGAGATATCCGCCTTACTTCCCCGTCGACGCCCTGTCAGGAGGTAGTACCAACACACCGAGATGCATCAGAGAATCACTCAAGACCTCATGCCCTACCCTCTACTCAACCGATACTCGGTTCAGATGTAGTTATTCCCCTCAGTTGTGTGTCATTACATTCTCATCCCAGGGATATCGCACTCATAACTAGTCCGTTGACATCCGGTCCGGATCTAGATAATCAAACCTCGTCAACCGTAGCGCTGCGTTGATCTAGCAATAATGTACGATCCCCACTTGTATTATTTACTTGTAGATATAATTGTATAAAGGGGGTGTTATATGCTTACATATATATATATATATATAACTACTTATTATTATAATCTATATATTTATATATATATATATATCCATGTGCCTTCTACACATATGTATTCCTACCAAAGATATATATATATATAATGTTAGCGCTCTAAATATAGATACCAAGCTATTATTTAATAGGAATTTATATTCGCCAAACTTATTATTGTAGCCTATAGACTGTGACACAGTCCGATACAGAATTATCTTATACACATCCCTAATTATTATATATATATATATATATATATATATATAATGTCACATATTACGACATGGCTATTGTTCACAATAAATCTCAGCATTATTATCCTCTCCTTCTTTCAAATATAATATTGTGTATAAACTAATGGATTTATTATACTTAATAATCAGGAGCCGGTTACTCTGGAAATAAAATATTTCCTATCACTATCCAGATACAATCTCTGGATAATTCTCAGTAAATCGGGTTGTTCTGGACAAAAATACATATATTACATATATATTACATATATATTACAGCAAAAAATATAGCCTAGGATAGATAGAGGATGGGTTGTTCTGGGAATTTTTAGCTAATTTTATTCGCGTCGGACATTCGAGTAGCTCTCAA
This sequence comes from Osedax fenrisi, assembly GCA_964019155.1. Taxonomy (NCBI): domain Eukaryota; kingdom Metazoa; phylum Annelida; class Polychaeta; order Sabellida; family Siboglinidae; genus Osedax; species Osedax fenrisi. Next base: position 6,148,285 of record OZ025246.1, on the reverse strand, counting down.
AATATATTTGTATAAAACTTGGACAATGTTATGGTACTTAGGATAACAAATAGGTGTCCTTATTAAATTTATAATACATAGGATCAAATATTAAAATATGAAATATAGGTCCTATATAATCCTATACCAAAGATTTTGCGAAGCAAAGATATAACACTCCCTATGCATGCAACGTAATTTAGTAATATCCCTAACCGCTGCTAGCAGTAGTATCGAAATCACTGAAATATATTTAGGTTTATTTAGGTTCGGCTCTGTTTGCATACAACAATGTTTTCATTGCTCTATTAAATTACATGCAATATAAATTAGCTTTTACTAACTAAATATATACTTATAGCATTTAAAACATACATATCATATTTGTTTGTTATATATTAGTAATGAACACTTAGTTTTCATCATATAAATATTAATTTAAAGCATATTATTTAACATTTTAAAAGTGTATAGTTAAATACGAATTTACATTATAAACAACACATAGTTCCTAAAAGTAACCCGCTATAGGTGGCACCAGGGTATTTTGTATACAAATTCGAATTACACGATTTCGCGTAAGTGTTATATCTTTCCTTCGGTATCGAAATCACTGAAATATATTTAGGTTTATTTAGGTTCGGCTCTGTTTGCATACAACAATGTTTTCATTGCTCTATTAAATTACATGCAATATAAATTAGCTTTTACTAACTAAATATATACTTATAGCATTTAAAACATACATATCATATTTGTTTGTTATATATTAGTAATGAACACTTAGTTTTCATCATATAAATATTAATTTAAAGCATATTATTTAACATTTTAAAAGTGTATAGTTAAATACGAATTTACATTATAAACAACACATAGTTCCTAAAAGTAACCCGCTATAGGTGGCACCAGGGTATTTTGTATACAAATTCGAATTACACGATTTCGCGTAAGTGTTATATCTTTCCTTCGGAAAATCTTTGCCTATACTATATATATATATTTTTATATATATATTTATACATAATATAAAATATAATAATGAACACACTATATAGTGTTTCTAAATAATTTCTAGTTCAATATATTTCATAATATATAATATTTGTAATAGATATGATAATAAAATATTAAATAATAATATTAATATTGAATGGAATTTTATTTATTTTATATATGATAAGTATGCTAATTATATAATGAATATGCTTTTTCTTGTAAAAGACTTTAAAATAATGTCTAGTAAATAGCCTAAATAGTGTAAATAGGGTAATTAGGGTAAATAGTATTATTATTTATATTAAAAAAATATATATTATAAAATAAAAAATATACCACCTGAGGGCATCGTAGCCAGACCTTCTGCATTTCATACAGCAATCTAACCACTATACTACCTATCGGATTTTATTAATTAGGTATAATTACTAATAGTAGTATTAGTTTTGGTTTAATTATAAATATAATTAGAATAGAATTATTTTTCATATAAAATTGTACTTATTTTGTTATCATATCATACAATAATATTTATTATATCTAGAAACTATATAGATATCCTGTATAATTGTAATATTATAATTAATAGTATGCAACTGAATAACATAAATTGTATTAATATTTACTTTAAGTAATACTTATTATATTATTATTATAATAATTATAATTATATAAACTTAGTTTAAAACTATTATAATTATATAAAATATTCAAAAAATATTATTTCGATATTGAATTGATTATATAATTGTACTTATATTATAAACTATATGATAGTATAATTAATTAACCCAGGAAACAGTTATAGTCTCATATTAATTTAATTATGTGATAATAGCATATATATAATAGCCTCGAATGTTTACATTGTGCTGTAAATGTATATTTATTAAATAATATAATATTATATTATGCTGCTATTCATTTTTCATGCTATTATAATTATTATGCTGCTATTAATTGCATAATAGACTTATAAGAGCATGACAAATTAATATAAGCATAATTATTATGCTGCTATTATGATAATTTGTCATGCTATTATAATAATTATGGTGCTATTAAAAGTCTATTATGCAATTATTATGCTGCTATTAATTGCATAATAGACTTATAAGAGCATGACAAATTAATATAAACATAATTATTATGCTGCTATTATGATAATAGACATTTAATTATCTATTGATTATACTTGAAATTAAATAGGCTTTCCGAAACTTTATAGAACTCTTATGTACATCCTTTAATAATCAAATTATAATTAAGTAATATTTAACTTAGGTACATAATTATATTTTGAATATTTTTAAACATTCAAAAATGAAATAAGGATTATATAGAAATATTGCTGAGCTTGATCTCAGCTAAGATATGTTTACAAAATCCCAGAGTAACCCAATAATACCTATAAATAAGGTTTGTCCTTGTTGGGATTGTCTCTGGCCAATCTCAGAGCAACCAGCCCCTGGACCAGTTAATATGTGCCAACTTTCAATATAGCTTATTTTGAAAATCCTTTCAAAATATTTTTGTAGGGTTATTTTGAGCATTTAAAAAAATTAAAATAAGTTATTATTATTCATCATAATTTTCGATTTATATTATATAATTAATAACTATCATATTATATACTTAGTATAATACTATATATATATAATAATAATCATACTATTATTTTGTATTCTTAGAATAATTCTATAATTTATCAATACTTTATTAAATTTGTGAAATATAATTATATTCTAATTCTATTTATAATTAAATCAAATCTAATACTACTATTAGTAATTATATATAATTAATAAAACTGGTTTGGTAGTATAATGGTTAGATTGTTGTATGCAACACAGAAGGTCTGGTTACGATGCCCTCAGGAGGTATATTTTTTAATATAAATAATAATAATTTTACTATTTACTAGAAATTATTGTAAAGCATATTAATTATATACTTAGCATACATATCATATATATAAAACAAATAAAATTCTATTAAATATTAATATTTTATATATGTAGGTGCAGATGTACCATAATGGAAGCTATTCTATCAATTCTTTTAATTAATTATATTTCCATAAATCTTCACAATTCGTACTTATAAAGTGAATCTGATTTTCTTCAATTATAATTATTTATTAATTAATTAATATTATATATAATTTGTTTCGAAAACAACTGTGTTCTTACTTTATGTGTAATAAACTAATATAAAACCATTTTCATTTCAGGTTAATAATGTTTTGATGATCAATTAATTATTTATTTTACATATCTATTTTGTATTATATTTTCACTAAATCTGCATACAGATTCAATTTCTTTTTTAATAATATTTCGTAACACTATACAAGACCATATTTTATACAATGCTACTTTTAAATATTTGTGGAATATACATATTTTGCTCATTTTCAACATGTATATATTTTATTTAAATTAATAAACTTATATATTTCAATAAGTAATAATATATAGAAAATGTTTATTGATGTGTTTAAAGGTACTATTCATTAGTTACATGTAAAATAACATCTTTTCAAAATGTATCCACTTATAATATTACAGTTTTTGTAATAATTATTTAACAATCTTATTATAAATATTTATTTTAAATAATGATTAACAAATAAAATAAAAATGTATCACTAATTTACTACATATATATAGAAATAATAATTTATACTGTTCATTTTTATATATTGTGAAATTTAAAGAAAAAATATTCAATATGTAGTTAATAAGATATACAAATAATTATTCTGATTAAATCAAGTTTAAAGTTTTTTTTAAATTAATTCTCACACTATATATAGTTACTAATGTATATATTATATTTATAAATGATATTAAAAATATAATTATACATATACAATTTATTTTAATTATATGTTTGCACATCCTGCAGCATATGAATTGTCTTGATGTTTTCGGACAAACGGCAATTTTATTTAAAACTATATTTATTAAATTACTTTTATTTCTATATTAACTAATGCTGATTGTATATTTTTCATAATGTATAACTATTATATTGTTAACAATATTTAATATGATATGGTATTATAATAATCATATAATATATATTGATACAGGAGAAGCAGGCCACCGATATATTTAAGAGCCGCCCATCGATGTAAATATATGTTACGCTTTCACACGCTAAAATATTCCATATGAGTAACATACATACGTTGTTTATGTGTATTATCATATTAACACAAATATATATTATAATTATATACATATATATTATACATGTATAATAATATTAATAGTAACTGTATAACAGATCGATATAGTTTTAGAAATTTCGTTTAATTGCAAGTAGAACTAATATGCATTATGGTCAAAAGCTTCGCGATTGATGCGAAATTTGAATGCCCGCAAAATTGTTTATGTGAATTAGTGAATTTACAATAGCTTATAATTGGCTATTATAATTAACGTATGTCTATTTATAGACTATCATACATGCAACGGCTTATCATTAACATGTGTGTGTGTTTTATAGGCTCACTCGGGATGTAATGCAGCTAAAAAAACCTAGCAATATTAAAAATAAACCTAACAAAACCAAACCAAACAAGTGAAAATAACTAAAACTAAAAAATTAATGTTTGTACAAACAATCATACGCCGTATGATTCATACGCTATTGTAAATTCACTAATTCGAATAATCAATTTGGTGGGCATTCAAATTGCGCATCAATCGCGAAGCTTTTGACCAGGTACCAACTGTACAATTAAATATTTTATTTTTTATTAAATTTCAATTTGTACTATTAGAAATTATAAGGTACTATAATGGATAACATATCGATGGATTATATTATACATATATAATATATTGGTTCTACTTGAAATTAAACAGACATTCTAAAACTATATTGATCTCATGTGTACGTAACATATTCGAATATAATCGAATAAATTCTAATAGTATAAATTAAAATTTAATAACAAATTTATTAACACATATTTAATTGTTACTAAAACAGATAACATATCGATGGATTATATTCGTATACATATATAATATATTAGTTCTACTTGCAATTAAATGAAATTTCTAAAACTATATCGATCTCATGTGTACGTAACATATTCGAAAAATAATCGAATGATTTCTAATAGTTAAATAAATTAAAATTTAATAAAAAATCAAATTTATTAACAAATATTTAATTGTACAATTACTATAACGGATAACTATAGATATATATATATATATATGGATTATATTATTATACATATAATTATAATATATATTTGTGGATTTGTTTAATATGATATAATACACAAAAGCAGTTTATGTATGTTACTCGTATGGAATATTTTAGCGTGTGAAATCAAGCATAACATATTTATTTTAGTGACATATATTTATAAATCGGGCGGCTCTTATATATTAGTAAGACCGCCCAAATTGAACTCTTAATTATATCGGCGGCCTGAATATATATATATATATATATATATATATTCGGTACCTGGTCAAAAGCTTCGCGATTGATGCGCGATTTGAACGCTCGCAAAATTGTTTATTCGAATTACTGAATTTACAATAGCGTTTGATTGTTTGTTGAAACATTAATATTTATAGTTTTAGTTATTTTCACTTGTTTGGTTTGATTTGGTTGGGTTAATTTTAATATTGTTTAGGTTTTTTTAGCTGCATTACTGTAAATGATTACATCCCTAGTGAGCTTATAAAACACACACATATATAAATATATGGTAATTATAAGCCGTTGAATGTATGATAGTCTATAAATAAACATACGCTAATTATAATGACCAATCATAAGCTATTGTAGAATCACTAATTCGAATAAACAAGTTTGCGGGCGTTTAATTCGCGAAGCTTTTGACCATAATCCATATATTCAATTAATAATATTGATCAATAATTATACTTATTTCAATAGTTTCATTTTAATATAAATGCATGTTAAAATGTATATTTTAATAAATAAACACAAGAATATAATAATATATTGATAATTGATAATTAAAGTTAACTTATGCTATCATAATACCAACTATATGATACATTTTCATAATTAAAATTTCATATTTTTATTTTGAAATAAAATGTACATTAGTTCGTATAGATTCTATAATAGAGCCCGTTGTTATATCTAAGTAATTTATCTAATATATATTATAATTATGCTTACATATTATTTAATAATAATTTATTATGATATAATAATTATAATATAATTATTAAAATGTGACATGTGCTTTTTAAATTATCCGAAAAATTCTTATATAAACATAATATAAAAATAAAAGACATATTTATTTTATATAATGAAGATATTATATGATATAAATAATATATAGTTATTTTAAAATATAACTAACCATATATAATATGTTCGTGATTGATAGAAAAGGTAAAATAGTTTAAATTATCCAATATTATATTGAATATACGAAATTAATTTAATATGTATAAATATAAAATATGTCATCCGGGTATGTCATGAAATTTGTCATTAATTATAGAACATATATATCAGAAAATAATAAAGTTGGAGCGAAAATGTTAAAGTTCAGTTTGTCCACAAAATAATTATTATATGCATAAGTTAATATTGTCAACAAATTAGTTAGCTTATACATAATTTTTATTTGGTAGACAATATTTTTATATATATTTTACTATTCATTATTTTGAAAAAATAATTAGATATATTCAAAGAGTATATCATAATTAATTAGTATGTCAATTTTCACCTTCATGGCTATCTTATAAAAAATGGTTACCAAATGATTATATTTTGCATTGTCCACCAACTGGTTATATTACGACTATATATATATAGTTTAAATGTCATTTGTTTAATAATCAACATTTGTTAATTATTTATCATTGGTTAAATATTCAACAATAATATATATATATATATATATATATATATATTAACTGCCTGTGTGGCTCAGTGGTTAAGGCGTCAGACACACAAGCAGTAGGACACGGGTTCGACCCTCGTCCGGACCATTAATTAATTTTATAAAATGGGTCTTAACATATTATTTAGAAGTTATCTTATATAATTGTGTATAAATAAAATGATCGGCTCTCGTTAAAACCATTGATGCCTTAACATGAGAGCGGCTTCGAAGGGACATTAGAGCCATATATGGTTATAAGTGAAAACTTCATCTAAGTTCCTGGATGGGATGAAAGGACTCCACCAAATAACAATAACAATAACAATATGGAATATATATATATATTATAATACAATTTTTAATTACTTGAATATATTTATATTTCATTTTTATGCAATATAAATTTATTTTGTTATTAGTAGTATTTTAATTTTAATTTTTATTACATTTATGTTTCTATAATATTAATTTTATTTTATTTATACTTTTTAGATTGTTTATTTATTTTTGTCTATAACTATAAAAAACTACAAATTACAATATTATTTTTAAAACTTTGAACTAATTTTGGAATTTAAATAATGTTATATTTTTTAATCAATGTAATTCAAATATTTTTTGAAGTTTATATATATATATATAATATGAAACTAATTATTTATTAAAAAAATATTACAAACAGAATTCATTAATTTTTAGTTTTACTTCTTAATTGTTAATTTGAATTTTTATTTTGTTTATATAATATTGAATTGCCAAACAAATATTACTCTTACCATTCGTATCATAGTATACAAACAATAACACGTACATTTTAGGTATTTATCTTATCTTAAATTTTATATACTACTTAATGAATGGTATTATGAGTAGTTTAAAAAAAAAGTATTATTATTTGTTTAGTATTTATTATTAAATAATTACCAATATAAAAAGTAATCTACATGTATATACATTTATATTGACATTGTATCTATTTTAAACTATGTTTTTTTTTTGTCTGACGGAATTGCTAATATTTGTGTTTCAGTGTGAGTGTGGTACATATCGGGGAAACCCAGCAAACAGTAAGAGCATCATAATAACAGCATAACAGCATAATCTAGAGACTCAAATGTTTACATTATGCTATTATGCTGCTATTAAATGTCTATTATGCTGCTATTATGCTGCTATTAATTTGTCATGATATTATGCTGCTATTATGCTACTATTATACTGCTATTATGCTAATATTATGCTTCTATTAATTTTAAAAATATATTATGCTGCTATTATGCTGCTCTTACTGTTTGCTGGGAAACGATATACTTTTAGTGATAGGCAAGTATTACCATTTTTATTATTGGCATATATAGTATCCCTAAATTATTGGACCTGACGAACCCTAATACAACCCCTATCCTTGAGGTTATATACCATATATCCTCATTATTTTCAATTAATGTTGGCTACTCTGGATTTAAATTTAATAATTTTAAAATCTTTGTATAAGTGTATTATTTTAATAGAAAACAAAATCATTACATTTTATTATAATGTTGTTCTTTTTTAAATATTTGTTGTATATACTTGTTGAATATATTTATATATATATATATATATATATATATATATATATATATATATTTATTTTTACTAACTTTAAATCTGAACATTTTATTTTATTTTAATGTTACTCTTTAATTATACTATAGTATAATTAAATTAAAGTATATATATACTTTTATCCTAGTAATTGTCCTTTAGGAAAGTGAAAAGGGTAAACGATTAGATTATCATCGCGCTTCTTAGATTACTATGATCACATTATTATATTATAATTATAATGAGTATTATTATATAATATCAGATTGAGTTTAGTTATGCGTGTGTATATTTATAATATATAGTTGTCTCTATAAAGATTATCGCGACACTTATATTATGATTATTATATATTATTAATTATATTTATATTTATTATATATTATATATAATATATATATATTATTAAATATCATGAGAAATACATTTATAACATAGTATATTTGATATTAAAATAATATTATTTTTCTCGTAAACAGTGATTATTATCAAGATTAAATACACGATATATAATATATTTTTTACAATAACCGTACAAAAAATTTAAATAATCGAAAATATAACTAAAATATACTGTACAAAATCATGTTATTAATATATTATATATGATAGATTAAATACATAATTTAATAAACAATAATAACTTATTACTGAGAATAATGATAAACATAATTCATAATCAAGTTATTATATAAAACTGAATTTAAAAATGTATATTATAACTATTAGATATCAACTCAACCATGTAAAAGAATATATAAATATAAATATATATATATATATATATATATATATATATATATATATATATATATATATATATATATATATATATATATCATAGTATATAATTTACTATAATTTATTATAATTAATACTAGGGTTAATTCATATATTTACATATTATTATAATCCTAATAAGTTTTAAATAATACGTATTATTAATACATGGTTAATAGCTGAATCATATGGAGTTATGTATACTGGTATGCAATATATTGCAGGAGATGAAGAAATACTAAAACTAAATATAGATGCATACGAAGAAATACAAAAACTAAATACAGATGCATACGAAATGATGGAGTATATAAATAAATTTGTTTGAGTATAAATGTTTAATAATAATATAATATAATGGAATATAATGTTAAAAATAATGGTATAATAATATAAATTACTCAGTATAAAATAACAGATATTTAGTTATATATCTATTTACATTATAAAACTACATTGCACTCATAGCTACACTTGCCACAATAATAACATATTTTCAATGTTAATACTCATGCAAACTAAAAAAGCCAAGTTATTTCCATTTAGTCAAACCATATCATCAATTGAATACAATACTGAATAATGTTTATATCTATATTCCAAATTTAAATTCAATACATTTTATCGAGTATATGATGTATTGAAGTAATTAATGTATAATGTCATTAATGTATACATTTTACTGTACTCATAATTTCATATTAAAATTTAATCATTATTAAATAACATATAAAATAGTAATCTATAGAAATAATAATATAAAACAGTATAAATATAAAAATATACTATAAATATAAAAATAGTCAATAAAATAAGAAAGTGATAAATAAAACAATATAAAAAAATTAGTAAAAATTTAAAAATATTTTGTTGATGTATTTTTTAAAAGAGATAATATTTTTTTTAATATTTATCATATTATAATAATAATTCCATAATTATGGGCCAATAATTGAAATACAAAACGATATTCTATTTATTGATAATTTATTTAATCAAATACATAGCCGAAAATATAATCGAAAGTATAAAGTATAAATATTTGCTATCGATAACATACAATATAGAAATAAACAAAGAATAATATGAAATTAAAAAATTAAAGAAATTAAAACTTTTTACAGTTACCGTAAAAATAAACGAAAACAATCGAAAGTAGAAATAAATATATTGTAAATATAAACGAACAATGATCAAAATAGAAATAAAAGATAGCGTAAAAATAATCGAAAATAGAAATAAAATACATTAGTTTATAAGTGGCATCGACATATTCAATTTCTACTTTAACTCTATAGAATTCTTCTTAGCTTGGTACCCTGTTTTGGTAATAAATTATTAGTTATATAGTTAAATATTTAAATGTTAAATTTTAAATATATTATAAACAGAACATGTTAATTGAATCAATTAAACCAATACTAGAATGAAACAAACATATAATGTAATACATACCAAAATCTGAAATAATAGGTAGTACTTTATTAATTTGATATTTTGATTTTATAATAAATTTGAAACATATATATATATATATATATATATGATACTTATCCTAATATTGATTTATTTTGTTTTCAGGAACACTGGCTTTCCTCTGAGGATTGTTCTATGTTCAATTCCAATAATAATAGTTATAGTGGTTATGGTAATGCTTCTTTTTATAACTCACAATTGAGAACCGGCATACCTTTCGGTGGTGTTGGTTTTATGTGGAAAAAGGGAATAGATAGATATATAAGTATTATGCAATCTTAATATGGTTGGCTTATATGTATTAAAGTATTCGATGTCTACATTATTAATATATATCTACCGTATGAGAGTCCTAATAATATTAGTTTATTTGAAAATCATCTCGTTCAACTGTTATTATATTGTATAGTAGGAGATTTTAATGCTAATATTTCTAATCCTGATTCATACTTTAGTAATACTTTAATTAAATATGGTGCGGATAGCAATAATATTATGACAGATAAATCATTACTAGATTCTGATAGCTATACTTGTATTAGTTCGGCGTGGAAAACATGTTCATGGTTAGATCACTTATTATCAACTTTTGATATGCATTCATCCATTTTAGATATTAAAATTGATTATTCCTTTATATTATCAGATATCATCATCCATTAGTATTTATCATAAATCAGAATACTATTCCTAGCTCAATTAGCTATAATAATAGTATTATTCATAACACAATTCAATATAGTAGACTTGATAAGAAACACATTTTGAAATATAATATTGATACTAAGTTTAACTTAGGAAAATTAATTAATGATATATATTCTTTTGATAGTAATATTAATTATTCGAATTACTTATATAATTCTTTATTGATTATTATTGTATATTGTTCTAATGATATATATTCAGTAGCTAATAAATGTAAAAATGCACGTATGGAGTGGAATAATAATGTACATGAGAAACATGTTATTGCCAGATCTTACTATTTAACTTGGAAATTTAATAACAAACTCTTGGCTGGAATATGCTATGATAATATGGTTAATTCGAGAAAAAATTTCAAATACGAATTGCGACGTAGTAAATTTATATCTAATCAATTAGAATCCAATAAGATTGCCTTACAATTAATTAAAAATCGTAATAATTTTTGGAAGGTGATTTCAAACAATCTGAAGAAAAAAACTCTTCCGCACCAAATAATATTGAAAATGAATATGGTATAGTTAATATTACTAAATTCTGGTATAATTATTTTAATAATTTATTTAACAATACTACTGATATACCTTATCCTTACAATACTATTAATGTTAATGACATTGAATATACTAACTATGCTGAAATGTCATCTATAATTAAATCAATTAAAGGGGGTAAAGCTATAGGCCCTGATGGAATATCTATAGAACATATTTCTCACGCGAATAGTTTTGTAATTGAATTAATAATGCTACTAATTAATAATATGTTGCGGCATTCGTATTTCCCGAAGAAACTAATTTTATCTTATATTTTACCTATAGTTAAAAATAAAAATAAAAGGTCGAATGATTCCACTAATTATCGGCCTATATGTATATCTAATATTATCTGTAAGATAATTGAAAAGGTGATACATAATAGAATATCTTCGTTATTAATTACTATGGATAATCAATTTGGCTTTAATAAAAATCTTGGTACTGAAATGTGTGTGTTTGCCCTTAAGCAATATTTAACAGATTATAATAATAATAACACTAATATGTTCGTAGCATTTTTAGATGCTTCCAAAGCTTTTGATAAAATTAATCATAACATTTTATTTCAAAGATTAAAAGATAATAATATTCCTTTAGTGGCATTCTCTCACCATTGTTATTTAAGTTATATACTAATCCTATGATTAAGAAATTAAATGAAATACATTCAGGTTATTGCTTAAATAGAAATATCATCAACAATCTCTGTTATGCAGATGATACATCATTATTTTCACTAAAGGGTTTGCAGTTGTTTATAAGTTGTTGTGAAGAGTTTGCTAACCATAACCACATAACGTTTAATATTGATAAATCGGTTATTTTACCAATTTATTTTGATAAATCATATCATAATCCTGTGAAATTATATATAGATAATAAACTTATAAAAGTTGTCAAATCATATAGATATCTTGGACATTGGATTTCAGAGGACTTATCTGATGATATTGATATATATATATATATATATATATAGTACTATTAAACAGTTATATAAACAAAGCTATGTAATATCATATAACTTTAATCATTGCTCTAAGGATACAACAATTATTATATTTAAAACATTTGTTTCTAATATATAACTTAGTAGCATATGGATACCAAATAGATATTGCATGGCTAAACTTGATATAGCTTATAATAATGATTATCGTATTGTTATGAACTACAGACGTAGAAATAGTGCCTCTTTAAAGTTTGTTAACGATTATGTTAATAATTTAACTGTTAAATTATGCAAGTCATATTATTCGCTATATAAACGAATACAATTATCGTGTAATTCACTAATTATTCAATTAAATGAATATAATATTGTGTTCCCATAGCAACTGTTTACCATATGGTATAACTCATTGTTTGTATAGTATTTTAAATTTCGTTTCTTAGATTAATTGTTTTTTTTTTTAGTTTATTCTTTTATAATTTTCGTTTATACTATTGACCTCTGTATTATATGTCTGATTTAAATAAATAAATAAATAAATATATATAAAAAACAGAACACGTTACAAATAAATAAACCAATATACATATACAAAAACAGAACACGTTAATAAAAAAATACCAATTATATTACGAAACATACAATATAATACTCTGAAATATCACTATACTCTGAAATAATAGACTATTATTAATATTGTATTTTAGTAATATAATACATTTGAAAAATATATACAAAATATATATAAAACAAAAATATAATATCGAACAAATACAAATAAAATAATACTTCCCACTTTGTCTGTAATCATAATGAATTATTAATTTAATATTATAATATATTTTAAATATAAATATAAAAACACAGATTTTCTATAACAAAAATAAATTAAAAAAAAAAAATCCCGAAGAGTTAATGCAATAAATAAGATACATAATGAAACATAAATCAATATAAAATTATAAATTTCTGTTAAAAAAGTTGTTTGTCAAAACAGATTTTTTTATTTTATTTTTAAAATATGAAACAGATACAGATTTTATTATATCATTATTTAATGAATTCTATATATTAACTGATCTGTTATTAATTATATTTTTAATTGTATTATCATAATTATGTATTACATTTAATATTTTACAATTACCTATAGTTCTACATTTATTCGAAATGTTAAGTATATCAAATATATTTATATCTGTATAATTATTTGAAATTTTAAAAATTGTGGTTAGATCTATTTTTAATCTTCTAAGTTCAAGTGATTCTAATTTAAAATATACCAATATCTCTATATATGATTTATAATTAATATTTGATGAATTTGTATATCCTACGCATCTTGTAATTAATCTTCTAGTAAATAATCTTTGTACTATTTCAATTTGGTCTATGAGACTACGAAATTGACTAACCTTTGAAAAAGGTGACCAAATTATGGATGCATATTTTAAAATTTGTCTGCAATACATTTTATATGCATTTAATAATACGCTAGGGGATTTTGTAGTAATGCATCTACAAATTAAATTCAAAGAAAAATAAGTTTTTTTTACATATATAATCAATATGTTTATTAAATGGTTATTTTCAAATATTATTCCTAAATATTTATAAAAAGTAATGTTTTCTAATTGAATATTATTTATAAAATATTGTGATGGAGTTATAAAGTTAAGCAAAAGTTACCTAAAGTTATAACTGCACATTTTGATAATGAAATATTTAATTGCCATTTATTTACCCATTGTGAAAATAAATTTAAATTATTTTGTAAAAGAAATATTTCACTCTCAGATGCGTATGAAAAATATATTTTTGTATCATCGGCAAATAAATCAATATGAATTATTTTAGAGAATATACTAGGAAGATCATTAATATATAATAACAATTAAATTGGACCTAAAACCGATCCTTGTGGTACTCCAGATTTTACAATAGAACTATTTGAAAAAGAAATTTCAACCCGTGTAATTTGAGATCTATTCGATAACAAATTATAAAACCATTTTATTATTTTATAAAATATACCGTAAGTTATATATTGCCAGTTGTCATCTAGAACCTGTAGTTTTATTATTATTTTGAATAATAATGGAATTTTTATAAGTAATATATGACAATTTCCATACACTAAGATTATCTTTACCAATTGACAATTATTTTCCAGTCAATTTTATTATTTATAATATATCTTTGTTCATAGGAATTACTTCTAGAATTATAAATACATTTGATAATTGTTGTACTTTTAATAAATTTAATTTTAACTACATGGTATAATATCTGATGACGTTCTAGTGATATTTCATCTAGATATGTTTTAATGAATGCATTTTTTAGATCTCGTAATCTACATAATCGGTTAACATTTGATAAAATAATTTTTTTTGAAACCACATTATCTAAAATTAATTTAAATGTATTAAATGATAATTTAACTATTGATAATACACACTATTTATTAATATCTACTGTTTTATAAATAATATTTACTAAGTATTTAAAAAAATTAGTTTTATTATTATTATGAATATTATATTGTGAATAATTATTTCATTATTGCTATCTATATTATTTTAATAATATTTACTGATTTTACCAAATTGTCAGTATAGGTATCAGAAGTAGACGTTACATTAGCGGTTACATTAGCGTATGCTTTTTTAACAACAATCTATTCATTTATTTCAGTGATTTTTGATAATACATATTTAATTTTGTTTCTGTGCTATTTATATAATTATTAATATTACTATTATCAATAATCGTTTTTTGTTTTTTATTTGTACACTTTTCAATGATTATAACTATTTAGGAATGTGCTTATAAATGTATCATAACATAATTCAACATTATCTGAATTATATGTTAAATCATTCCAGTCTATAGATGATAAGTCATTTATCAATTTATCAATGATTTTTTTATTTAACGTTCTTTTGTAAATAAGTTGTCCATTATTGATTTCTATATATTTTTCTAGTTTTATATTTAAACATATAGGTAAGTGGTCTATGAATTCATTATTTATTATACCGGAAGATAATCTGTCAGTAATACAATTTGTATAGAAGTTATCTAAAATAGAATTACTATTATATGTTATTCTAATATGGCACTTAATTAATGAATACATTCCCATTGATATCATATTTATTTATAAATCAGTCTTAAGTTTAGATACATCATCATTAAAATCTCCACATATTATAATGTATTTCTGAATGTTACTAAATAAAGTATACATTAAGTTATTATATTCAAGTAAATTAGAATCAGGACTTCTGTAGTTGACTACAAAAATGAAATTCATATTATTAAATTGAATAGATACAGTCAATATATCTATAGAATCTGGAATGTATATAGTGTAGTTATTTAGTTTATTACAAATTATGGTATTTTAATGAATAAAAGTACCCCACCACCTCTTTTTTATTTATTTTTATTCTGTTTTATGACAAAACATTCATAATTATTAAAATATAAGTTAGGATAATTATCTTTCCCTAGCCACGTTTCTGTTTATATAAGTGATACGTTTTTGATATATGATTAACAATTTATTTAAATCCAGTAATAAGTTTAGATTTAATCGCATGATAAAAAATCCTTCCTTTTTTAAATTCCTCATCACTGATGTGATTTCTGAAGAATAAAAACAAAAACTTAGTTGATTTCAACATGGATCTAGTTGAAAGAAAGTTATTATTAGCATATATATTTGAAAAATATATTATAGCTCTCTTATTTTTAAAGGAAACATAACTTTTAGTAGATTCATTTATTTCCAGATAACTAAAAATAGATTTTAATTAAATAGTATAATTAATCGAATTCGGTAGATTTTCAATCACAGCCATGGTATTAGTATCAATCTTATAATAAGTAATAACAGTGTTGTTTAATTCATTGACACTAGAAGAATTAAGTGAACTAGAATTATTTGACATATTTAATTGACACAAATATATTTTTGTTTTTTAACATTATCATAAAAGATTCATTTCTAGTATCAACTTTATTATTTAATTCTTCAAGTTTGTATATAAAGAATTATTAATAAAAAATCATTAAAAATCATTCTTCTATTTGTTTAGTTAAATAAGTAAGTGATATATATTTGTTATTAACATTGCATGATTTACAAGTAAAAGAGAATAAATATATAAATAGCATTTTGTGTAGCTTTACTAGTATTCCACGAAGATGTTAAAATAACAGCAGCGTGAATACAATCATAATGAAGAGTATTGCAACAGGAAACACAAGATAAGAAAGCTGTATCAAAACTTTCCCCGCAGGAATAGCATGGAGATAATATAAATATATATATTGTATACATTATATACTAGGGATGTAAACGGGTACACTTTTTGATGTTTCGAAACAATTTTGTAGCATGCTTCGCAACATTTGAAACATTTACAGATCAAATATATATATGCATCTTACCTTTATTTATCAAAACAAATAATATGTATTATAGTATTATAAGCCAGTATTACACGGTAGTGATAAATTTGTTTTCGCATATTATAAAATCCTAACTTTTCAATGATCCACGTACGAAAAACTCAATACAGCTTGAAGTTCATGGAATTGCATAAAAGTAACAATATAACAAATGTTTACTTGTTACTAAAAAGTATTATTTCAATTAACCCATATAATATTAACTAACTATGAAAATACCTGTAAGTAGTTAAATATAATAAATTTGTTAAATTTATAAAAATTGTTCTAATATGAATAATCTATTAATTATACATACAAAATAATTGTATTCATAGACATATTTATTAATAAGAAATTTGGAAATAAAATACAAAAGAAAGCATAACATTAAAACAAAGAGAAAGGAAAAATTAATACACGATACATATTTTACAAGAAATTGTTAGGTTAACATTTAAATATATAGATTTATATAAAAATAGAAAGAGTTTGAAAAAGGTTGAAAATCCTTCTAGATAAATATAATTAAATATGATTAATCAATATGTATTGAACAATAATTAATAAATTTACCCTATCAGGATTCAACATATTTCGCATTTTTATTAAAATATTTGAAGCGTCTGAAAAAATTCGTAGCCTGCTCACATCAATATTTTTGTGATATTTTAGATAGAACCGGAAACTTGTGGATCTTCATTTTCCACCATATAAGAGGGTCGTCATTGATGAATATTCCCTTCTCAGCTTCATATGAAGCTAATTCATCAGACTCCTGTATTATTAATTATAATTTTTATTATTTATTATACAAATTAAAAATACTTCTTTATAAAAAAATATATATATATATTAATAATATTAACTCACATTAATATCTTCTCTAGCACCAAATAACTCATCCAGATCAGATATATTTTTCGGTTCAATAGGTTCTATATAACAATTAATGAATTATTGAATATAAACATAATATTTGTACAAATATATATATATATATATATATATATATATATATATATATAAATAAATGTAGTCTATATTAAGTAATTGTTTTTTATACATACCAAATCTATATGCACCCTATCCTTTGGATTTCTTTCCTTATTTCTCCTTTCCCTTTGGCAAAGTCTCATAAGAATCTTTTAACCGAGGATCCAAATACTGCGATATACCCAAAATGCGCATATGTTTACATGTTGTGAATAAATTGTGAATAATAATAATATAATGAAACATGAATTTAATAAAAATAATACTGTTTATCGATGTCTTTTTTAATTTCATTTTTAAACATCTTTACTTCTTAAATGTCGTCCTCTTCAATTATAACAAAGTATTTTATTTTTGTCAATAATGGTAGTATCATCGATCCAGTTGTATGTCTGGAGCTACTCATTATCTATGAATAATATAAATAAATAAATAAAATATAAATTAATAAAAGTATGTTATAATAATTTACTTGTAATTATTATCGAATAATATAATTTTATATATAATTATTATTAACTTTTTTAATTAACATGAGCTTTTTCAAAACTGTCAAAATTCCAACAATAATTTTAATAGCATAGTTATTTTAGTAGTTCAAATTTAGTAGAAAATGCTATCTTAATATAGTTTTCTAAAACTAAATATCTGTCCAGCATTGCATATGTAGAATTCCATCTAAAAATATAATTTAATTAATCATTATAGTATATTTATATTTATTGTTATGCTAATTTGTATAGTATTATTATATACCTTGTTTTTACATCATTAATAAATTGCAGATATTATTATTATCTCCCTGAACTTCTCTCAAGAGGCCTTTCATCAATGTAAAATGGTGAATAGATTTTACCACTCTTTTTATTTTTTTGATAATAATAGATATTGATTCAACCTTAGAATTTAAAAATAAATTAGTATTTAATTTTTTGTAAATCATACAAAAATCTAATCCAGGATTAGTTACTAAGTTCAGTGTATGAGCAAATCAGGGAATATGATCTATGGTGATTTCATCATCGATAGCGTTATACATACACTTTACTATATTTGCTGCATTATATGTTGTGACCTCTTAATTATAAATAAATTATAGTAAATTAATAATAAAAATAATTTATTTTAATAAATACCATTACTGAATTATTTTTATTTAGTTTCCATGCAATAAAAACCACGCAGTGTGATATATCTTAATAATGAATATAATTTTAATATAATTTACCTTTTTGTAAAAATATAATAATTATGCTAATCAATAATTATAATATATGTATATTATATATCTATAAATTATATATTATTATATACATATATATATTTAAACTAACATCAAATGTAACTGTTTCTAAAACATTTTCTTTCAATTCCCATTTATCATTTATATAATGAATTGTATATGTTATATATGAGTCAACCATAAGTGTTGATGTCCATCCATCTGTTGTAATAGAAAAATATTGTAGACCATCCAATATTGTTCTTAATTTACAAATATTTGTATCGTATAACTCGTCAATTGCTTTGATATCATATTCCGTTAAGCCATTTTGTAGCGACATATTTCAATAATTTATTGAAACCAAGCATCTCTGAAACACTTGTAATAGGACTCATATCTTTACTTATATGGTAACCTATAATCAAATAGAACATTTTAATATATGTATTACATTTAAATATAATGTATTATATTTAAATATATATATTGAATTGAATTTAATTAAAATAAATATATATATTAAAAAATAACCAATTAACTCCGATATTTTAGAATCATATATTTCGGCCTTGAATGGTAGAATGTGTTAATTTTTTTAATAACAATTGTATTAGCATCACATCTAAGAAAGATTAAAACATGTAACTATATTGATTGATTGAAGGTTTATTTAAACACTTTAATAAATCATAAATGATTTCTTAAAAGTGTATATATAGAATACAAATAATAAAAGTAGGTAAACATTAAATACCATTAATAATAATAAAATAAAATAGAATAAGCCGTACGGAAATTAATAAATAAAATAATAATGACAAACAATATTAGTATTTCAGATTCCCACCTGAGATCAATTGTTGTATATATTTCATGAATGTTTTATGCGATTTTGTGGATCTAATATAGGGCGGGAGTGAATTCCATAGCATAGGACCAATATAACTAAGTGCCCGAGTATTCATTTTTGAGGGACGTAGAATAGGGGTATATAGAAGATAATATGCATTGTTTCTAAGTAATGGAAGGAAGGTTCTTTGTACTAGAGAAGCATACATATAGGAGGGGCCATTTGAAGAGTATATTAAGGAATGCATAATAGATAGTATGCTATTAGCAGAGCGTTTGTTAAATGTGAACCTTGGAGGTAAGTGTTGGTATGAGGAAGTAGAGGAATGATCTCGAATACGTAGGGTATATGTTGTACGGGTTGATGAACGAATAACTCGATTTAGGGGAGAGATAGAGGATAATGGTATATTGATACGGATTGAGAAACAGTAATCTATACGTGAAAGGACAAGGGATTTAACTATAGTTTTAGTATGAGACACAGTAATTGATTTTCGTATTTTTCTAATTCTAAATAGATGATAATTTGCAGATTTAGTGATGGCAGTAATATGAGGAATGAAGGAAAGAGTAGGATCAAAAATTACACCTAAGTTAGATGCAGTAGGAGAAGAAGATATTACAATGTTATCAATAAGAAAAGGAGGGAAGTAAGTTGGTGATGGAGAAAGATTCAACAATGTAGTTTTGGAGGTATTAAGCATAAGATTTTTAGAAATAAGCCACTCTTTAATGTCATTAGCAAAATTAGAGAGTTGATTATTGAGACCTGGTGATGAATTAGTTGGAAGAAACATATATAGTTGTATGTCATCTGCATAAAGATGGTAATATATATTTGGATATTTAGATATTATGGATGGTAGTGGTTATAAATTGAGAAAAGTGAAGGACTGAGTACTGATCCTTGGGGAACACTATATTTCATAGGAGAAAGGGAAGAAAAATAATTATATATTTTTACACTGCTACTATGGCAGATAGATATGAACTAAACCATGAGAGTGCAAGGACTATAACTCCAAGTAGGTGTTGACGGGACAGTAGAATGTTGTTATCAAGAGTATCGAAAGCACTGGATATATCCAGCATTACTAGTGACAGCAATTTTTAGTATTAAGGGTAGACGTGATTACATCAATTACGTTTAGTAGTGCTGTTTCTGTGGGGTGTCCTCGGCGAAAACTACTTTGTTGAGGAATATGGAGATTGTTGGCGGTTAAATAGGAGATTAGTCGATGAGAGACAACTCTTTCCAACATTTTACTCACCAAAGTTAGCTGAGAAATTGGGCGATAATTGAGAAGTGATTCAGGATCGAGTGAAGGTTTTTTAAGTATGGGAGTGATTATTGCTTGTTTAAAAATAGAAGGGAAAGTACCGTAATTTAGAGAATATGAGATGATGTTACTGATAGTTGGACATAGATTATCGGAGTAAAGTTTAAAAATATATAGTGGAACATGGTCGGAGGGAGATATCGTAGAGAATGCATTTAGTAGTTTAGATATGAGAAATATATGTGGCGGCCGAAAAAAATGTAAGAAAACAGATATAGGTGGGGTAACTATGATTGGAGGATAGTTAGCAGTAGTCGTATGATTCTTGATCTTTATTATGATGGAGTTATTCTTATTAGAAAATGTTTTGGAGAAAAGACAGTTTAATTGTAATGGA
Source organism: Osedax fenrisi (assembly GCA_964019155.1). Lineage (NCBI taxonomy): Eukaryota > Metazoa > Annelida > Polychaeta > Sabellida > Siboglinidae > Osedax > Osedax fenrisi. The sequence continues at coordinate 6,126,143 of OZ025246.1, read as the reverse complement.
GAAATATTAGTTATAGATGGTAGTAATGCTGATCTTGGGGGATATAATAAGTAATTAACTAGTCTGAAAAGTCGTCGGTTATTAGAAGCAAGATAGTTTATAACATGAGTATAATAGCTAGATTTGGCATAGTAAATTGCTAACTTGTAGAGCTTACGTTGCTCAAAGAATGAAGCTCTAGAAGATGAAGATCTCAATGATATGTATATTATTTCAGATTTACGAACTGATCGTTTCAAGGAAATGAGGTTGGAAGAAACCTTTAGGTATCAGGATGTATAGTTACTGATATAGTTTTTGAAGGCGCATGTTTATCGAGAAGACAGGATAGTATGGAATTTAATACAATTGGAGAAAAAACAGTTGTTACCTAAATCAGAATGTAAGTCAGCTAAGAATATCATGGAATTAATATTATTAATGGGACTGTATGTAATACATATTTTATGATTAGGAGTGATAGTAAAGTTAGTTTTTAATGAGATTAGGAAGTAATCGGAAAGTAGGTCAAGTCTAGAAATATTACTCACCATGAGTTGAGAATGGAGAGAACTGGAGAATACAAGATCAATAATATTACCATTTATTTTAGTTAGGAAATGTATGTGTTGTGATAGGGATAATGAATTTGTAAAATTAGTGAACATAATATGTGGATTTGAGTATTAAAATGATAGTTGAACTCATCAAGTATAATAGGGTGGTATTTTGGTGAACTTATGAGATCAGTAGCAAGACCGTTAAACTCACTTAGAAAGGAAGCAATTATGGTTTAGGCGGTCTATACATGACAATAATGGATATAGATTTGGGTTTTTGGGTGAACGATATGGTTAAGCAGTCAGAGTAGGAGAAGTTATGGGATATGGATATACATGGTAAAGGTAGATACGTTTTTACGAGGAAGCCAACCCCACCACAACGATCTGATAATTGTCGCGATAAGAGTAATGTATAACATAAATTGTGAATCATCTTGATAGATAGATCCATATTTCCGAAAATGCAATAATACTAAAATCGGACTTTTTAAGGAATAGTAATAAGAGTACTACTCTATAGTGGGTTAGATAGAAAATGTACACGCTTCTCTCTCAATCGTCTTTGTCGGCTCCTCGTGCCACCCCCTTGTAACCACTTCAGCAAGTGGGCTAAGACAAATGATGAAAAAGTCTGGAGAGGAGACAGGCGCCACCAGACTCATTAACTATACTGAAAGATGACATGACAAACAATAATATATTCAATGCCGGATCTGACGTGTCCCGGAATAACAACGTCGATGTGCTAAGTTAGCTACTGGAACTAAAGAAATATTAATAACACACTCACAGAAAATAACGATAACTAAAAGAACATTAGAATTACCAACGAATATAACTACAATAGGTACATGAAACGTACGGACACTCAGAGGAGCAGATAAAATTCATGAATTAACAAGAGAACTAGATAGATACCGATGGGACATTATTGGTCTGTCGGAGAAAAGATGGAAAAACTGTGGTGAATTAATAACTGAGGAAGGCCATAATATTGTCTATAGCGGACAAGAAAAATACCACCAACAGGGAGTAATTTTTATAGTACGAAAATAACTCACCTCAACTATCCTGAACTACAAAACAATCTCTAGCCGAATGATATCAATAAGACTAGCCGCACAGCCAGTAAATATGACTATCATTCAGATATACGCGCTTACAAGTGATTACGATAACGAAGATATTAAAATTTTCTATGAAGAGATAGAAAAAACAATGACGGAGACAAATAAAAAAGATATTTTAATTATACAAGGTGATTGGAATTCAATAGTAGGGAATTCGAACAAAGAATGGAATAATGCGGTTGATAAATTTGCTCTTGGTCTAATTCAAGAGGCATTAGACTTCTCGAATTTGCTACTAAGCATAATTTTACACTTGCTAATACTCTCCATCCACAAAAAGACTCAAGAAAAGTTACTTGGCACTCTTCAAATGGTCACACACATAATCAAATAGATTTTATTCTAACTCCCAAGAGGTTTAAATCAAGTATACATAAATCATCAACAAGATCATATCCTGGTGCTGTAATAAATAGTCACCACGATCTTGTTCTTTGTAATATGAGACTGAAATTACGTTCTTAAAATATGAAGAAAAGCAATAGAATACGGTTTGACCATGAAAAACTGAACAACACACATATATGCAATGAATATAAAGAATTAATAATATATAAGAATATCAATGAATTAGAAGATAAACTGAAAAATATTAATATAGATGAATTATCTACTGATAATGCTTATATACAAATCTCAAAGTCAATAACAGATACAGCACAAAATATTCTAGGAAAATACAGATTGAGAAAACAACCATGGATAACGGATGAGATTCTGGAATTATGTGATAAAAGACGAAGCTTGAAAGCAACAAAACATAAGAATAGTAAGCATGCTGAGGAATACAGAATAGTCCACAATCTTATAAGAAGAAGCATGAAAGATACATGATGAATGGCCTAAATCACAATCTAATCAAATTTATTATGAATTAAAAAGAGGTGTCAATAGCAAGAGAGCTTATAATACTATAAAAGCAATAACTAATCCAACAAATAGGAAAATATCAAATATTGAAGATGCTAACGGCATACTATTAAAAGATGATAATGCAAAATTGGATAGATGTATAGAATATTGCAAAGATTTATATAACTACCCAATAAAAACCGACCGAGCCAAAGTAGAAACAGATAATAGCCGTCAAGATGATGAACAGCCACTACCAATACTGTCAGAAGTGATCCACGCCATAAAAAGTATAAAAAATGGCAAGTCACCAGGAATTGACAATGTACCAAGCGAGATATTAAAAGTAGGAGGTGAAACGTTAAATGATATACTCACAAAGCTTTGTCAGAAAGTATGGTCAACCAACCAGTGGCCAGATTTATGGTCAACCATTCTAATTATCCCTATTACTAAGAAAGAGATCTCAAAAAATGCTCAAACTATCGTACTATAAGTCTTATCAGCCATACAAGCAAAATTCTCCTGAGAATTATCTTGAACAGATTAATTCCACAAGTTGAAGATATTCTATCGGAAGAACAAGCCGGTTTTAGAAAAAATCGTAGCACAACTGAACACATTCTTAACTGCAGACTAATAATGGAAAAATACATCGATCAATAAAGTCAAGTGTATCATAATTTCATTGACTAAAAGATGTCTTCTTTTGGAATAGGAAATGATATAATTCAATATATTAAATCACTCTATATTTCTTCTAACAGCAGCGTACTGCTAAATACAAATATTGGAATACAGTTTAATACCACAGTAGGTGTGAGGCAAGGGTGTTTATTATCGCCTGTTCTGTTCAATATATTCCTGGAAAAAATAATGCTGGACTCTGTAACAAACCAACCATCTAGTATATATATATAGGAGCCAGACAATTCAATAACCTGAGATTTGCAGACGATATTGATCTTATAGCAGGTTCCGAAAGTGAACTACAAATTATAACTGATGCACTAGAAAAAACATCGACAGCATATGGCATGGAAATTAATCATGATAAATGCAAAATTATTGTCAATGGAGAAGGTCCAACACCAATTATTTATATGTACAATAAACAGATTGAAAATGTGGAACATTTTAAATACCTCGGAGCAATGCTTACAAATTCCGGCAACTCAAAAATTTAAATACGTATAAGATTAGCTACGGCAGTTTTAGCACTAGTAAAACTGGAAAAGATCAGGCGTTGCGGATAAATCGAATGCAAATTTAAATTTAGATTATACAACTCATTAGTTCTGTCAACATTGCTTTATGGCTGTGAAACATGGACTCTGTTAGAAGAATCAAAGAAGAAGATCAGATATTTTGAGTCAAAAGCTCAGAGGCGTATATAGAATATATAGAATATAAGCTATAAAGAAAGAAAGACGAATATATTGGTCAATAATTTAATAAATGAGAAAGTCGGCTCGTATGTACCTCTTCTTGATATAATCATGCGAAGAAAAATGACAAAATTCGGACATATAACTCGACACGATTCAATGTCCAAAACAATTATTTTAGGCTATGTCGAAGGTAATAGAAAAAAAGAGGAAGACCAAAGAAAAATTTGTTAATTGATATGTTTGAATACTCTAATCTCCCTATTCAGCAACTTTTAGTTATTACATAAGATCGTTATAAATGGAAAAAGTTAATAAAAATATTGTCATGTTCTCCCCCCTAAGATGCCTACGTCATGGGAATAAGAAACTAAGTAAGTAATAAGAGTGAGGCATTGGAACGAAGAGAACGAATATTTATTAGGGCAATGTGTTCAGTCATTCAGATTTAGTTGAAGAAGGTGAAGATATATGATTAGATTTTAGTGAATGAACAACTGGGAAACTTGTGATGGTGGAATTATTGAAATCAATAGAATGAGTTGATTTTACAGGAAAATAAGGGGAGTTGGAATTTTCAGAAGGAGTATTAGATCTGGAGTTTGAATTAGTATTAATGGAGAGATTACTAGATGAGAGAACGGAAGATTTACATTTAAGGTAGGAAGATTCCCAGTGAATAAGGAAAGTTGGAGGTATGTTAAGTGGTGGAAGAGACCAGTCAATAGAATTAGATATAAGTCGTATTTCAAATGAATTTGTATATGTGTTAAATATAGATTTAGTATTTATGGGGGTTAGTTTCAATATATATGCATGATAAAGGATTTGACCTAATACACGGGTTTTGTAAGGTATGGAATTTCATACATATAGATGGGAGAATCAGGTATTACATTAAATAGAACTAAATCTTCTGAGAAATATGTCACAAAATGATTTATTAGAGAACTGGATAATTGCATTATTGTTTTTAAATGTGACTATAGAAATAGATATTTTAGGCAGTAACATTGTATAAGAATTGATGAAATGAATTCAGTATTCATATCAGAGAGCTTTAGATGTTCAATGACAAGAGAATTGTTACGAATAATATTATTTAGTTGACGTTGACATTGTATTGTAGGTGGTATATGGTGTGGTAAAATTATGAGGTACAGGGTGGACGAGAGGAGATATAATAGGGGTAGGAGACGAAAATGATATAATAGCAAATGCATACGATTTATGATAAGGGAAAGGTTTATCGCGAAAGCATTTATGAATGATGTGGGGAAAGTTGTAAGCTCCATAAATTTGGGAACACGTAATTTGGCAGGTATAGGGGGTCGAATGGTGGGATTATTACGATGTATAGCTATACTCCTAGGAGTAGAGATAACTGTATGAGAAGAGACTGTAGTTGATGCATTTGATGAGGTGTTTAGGAAGCAAGAGGGACATGTAAATGTAAAATTGGGGGAAGAAAAAAATACCAAGGGCATATGATGGAGGTGGGCTATTTATATGAAATTATATCCATAACTTGGATATAATTGATGCTGGGAAGAGGCATACATGGTGGTTAATAACATGCTGGAAAGAGTTGCATGAGATACATGGTAGATCAGAGCTAGAATCAAGTTATTTGCAATGAAAATGACATTATAGATACAGGGGCCTCTAATAGATTAGCTTGAGTAACGTTAGATATAATATTATAATATATCCTATAGGAAATATATAAGATATATAATATAGTAAGCAATGAAGTTGACTCTTTTATAAAGTGAAGAGTCCACGTATAGGTCAGATTCTTCAGTATAGTATGTACTCATCGTGCAGGTAGACTCTTCATATATGGAACATCCTATTCAATAAAGGACTAATACTGGTCATTAATGGGTAATTACGGCAGAGGTTGTGTATTCAGTACGATGGGCCATACGGCGAGATGTCTTGAGGAACACCGACTTTAATATTCACCTGTGATAATCGATGACAGCCGGTAAATGATGGTCCGATAGTCAGAGATTGAAGGCAGTGTGATATCTTTATGTACGACACTTTTCTGATTTGTATTAATATAAACTCAGCAGAAGACTATCTAAATGTAGTTTAGTAGCAAACCTCAAATGAAGGTTGGTAGATCCGACTACCGAAAGCAAATTCCCAAGGGAGATCCATGGGAGAATATCAGCAATACATGATAATATATATATATATATATATATATATATATATATATATATATATATATTATATTGCAACCGGACCCTCATTTCATTGTATCAGTATTGTTCAATTCAAAAAATAAAAGTATCAGTATTGTATCAGTACTAGTGTTGGAAATTTTCAGATTTTGCACTCATTCGAAGTTTTCGAATAGTAATTATATACACTTTGAAGGTTTCAAATAATATTAATTTTGTTAAATTATGTATTCGAAGTTGTCAAATATTAAAATTATTCATTTCGAATGTTTAAAATAGTAAAATTATTCATTTTGAAAGCTTCAAATAGTAAATATAGTCATTTCGAAAGCTTCAAATAGTAAATATTAGTCTAACCCAGCATTGCTCAATTTTTGATCTATTATTTATTAAGTATAGCAATTCATGATTATACATTGATAGTATATACAATTAAATAATTTGTAGCTAAAATATAAACAAATATAGACAAATATTTTTTTTATTTTTCAAAAATGAGTAGACAAATAATTAAAAATACAACAAATATGTCAAAATATTACAAAATATATTTTTAAAAAAATGTCTAAAAATAATATAAAAAATATAATATTTATATATAATATATTTAAATAATATTTCAAAAATTAAAGGATAAATATAAAAAAAAAAACAAAAAATATAAAAAAATATTACAAAATATATTTTTTTTAAATGTTGAAAAATATTTTTTATAAATTTTACAAATATTTAAAATATAATATAATATAGTATAGTGTAAATCAATTAAGCTCATACATTATTTATATACAATCACTATTTATCTTAAATTAATTAAATAAAGTTATTTAAAATAATATTTAATAAATTTAAAAATGTTGTTCCAGAGACACTAAGTTAACTACAATTCCATTAGCTAAATTGGATTTAAAATATTTTTTTTTATTATTTGAATTTAAATGTTTTCTAACTAATTTTTTAGCTCACATTTAGCTCACATTTAGTATCACATAACATGCAAATAGTATCAGTCCCATTCTTACAAAAATGTAGGTGTATCAGTATCAGTCCGATTTTTTTTTTAAAACATTTATCAGTCCGAGTCCGAAAACCAAATTTATCAGTCCGAAGTCCGAAGTCCGAAATATGGTTGCAACACTAATATATATATATATATATATATATATATATATATATATATATAGTTGTATGAGTACAGTGTATATATATATATATATATATGTATATATTAGCATACATATATGTTTATACGTGAATATGCAAACAACGGTGTAATAATCATATACATTAGAATCACCTAATTGTAATATAATATATAATATGTATATAATATGTAATATACAACCTAAATGATAATAATGTACACATTCATTATAACTACTCTCATAATAGTTCGATCTATCGATAAACGCATGTATGAATATTCGATATAAAGAAACTTTCTTTATGTCGATGGTATGAATACACGCACGATGTCGCACGCGCTTATATTACATTTTATTTCAGTGATATGATATTTTAAAATAGTAACATAGAATCAAGCATTTTCATTTGTCAGGTGGCCTGCATTACTAACATTAGGTGGCCAGTATTGAAAACATTTGATAGGCCTGTTAAATAACCCCCACGAACTTAATATTGAATATAAAGAATGTAACATTTATATTATTCGTATTTAATTATACTTACCAATGGTTCTTTGAAACTTTTAATTAAACTTAGATTTATTAACGAAAATGGCTGATAAATAAATTATTATTTAGTAAATTTTCATTTGTAAATAAATGTTTGATATAATGACCTATATTAGGAATATAAATACACATTTTAAAATATAAAATACTCATTATTAATAGAAATATGAAATTGAATAAATCTTGTATAATTTTGTTTTGATATGAAAAATTAACCTGTTAACCTGTGCCGTCTAGTCGTATCCGACCCCTGGTGACATCGATGACAGCAGCTAACCAACTCCTCCTACATCTTGAGGCTCGAATCATATTGTAGATAGTTCCATGGAAGTTTTTCTTTATGCTATCTAGCCATCTTTGCCGCGGTCTCCCTCTGCTTCTATAACCCCCCATTCTTCCTACCATCACTTCATATTCCATTCCGCCTGCTCTTATAACATGGCCAAAGTAATATAATAATGCCTTGACTATCCTTGACTCAAGCGTCCATTCTAGTTTTATATTATCAATAACCCATACATTTGTCTTTATGTCGATCCATGTTACTCTTAGCAGACGTCTCCAACACCATAATTCAAAAGCATCGATCAAATTTCTCTCAAGCTTTCTGATTGTCCAAGATACTACTACCATTTCTCCTTGGTCTTCAGTCATCATTACTTTAGTTTTACCTACATTTAGATATAGACCTGCCTTTTCACTAGCCAACTTTACTCTTTCCATAATTGCTATTAGATCGTTTTTAGTTTCAGCGATCAGTGTTGTGTCGTCAGCATATATCAGGTTAGTAATCATTCTACCTCCAATACTGATTCCCCCATCCCAATCTTCTAATGCCTCTCTCATTATGTTTTCTGCATATATGTTAAACAGTAGGGGGGATAAAATACATCCTTGTCTTACCCCTTTCCCTATGTTTATAGTATCAGTTTCACCGAATTCTGTTATTATAGTGGCTTCTTGTTTCGTATAGAGCTTTTGCAGTAGGTGAACTATTAGGTGAACAGGAACTCCCATTTCTTTGAGTATCACCCATAGTCTCTCATGATCTACGCAGTCGAAGGCCTTTTTATAATCGATGAAACACATATACACATTCCTGTTGTATTCTTTGGCTGTTTCCATCATCCACCGCAAATTAGCTATATGATCTCTTGTTCCTCTTCCTTTTCTAAAACCTGATTGTTCAATAGGTAGTTCTGGGATAAGGAAATGTTCTAATCATTTCTGAATAATTCGAAAAAATATCTTGCTAGCATGAGATATCAGAGCAATAGTTCGATAGTTCCCACATTCTTTCTTATCTCCTTTCTTGTATATCGGGAGATAAATAGATTTCTTCCAATCTCTTGGCCATTCCTTAGTCCTCCATACGTTATTGAAAAGAATTAACAGTATTTTTATAGATGCATCTCCACCTGCTTTCAGAAGCTCTATAGGTATACTATCACATCCAGATGGTCTTTCCGGAACTTAGATTCATTACTCCGCATCTAGCTGTGTATGATCCAGTTATGTCTTTTATTTCCTTATATAGATCTCTTGTTCTTCCCTTTTTATTGTTTTCTTCTATTTTTCTACATTTCTCTCTTAAATTTATCTCCTTATAATACCTTGCTTTTTTTTGAAATTCTGCATTTAGTTTTTTATATTTTTCTATAACACCTTTTCCTTTTGCCTCTCTTCTTTCCTCCGCTATGTTTATTGTTTCTTCGGTCAACCATTTTGTAACTTTACTCTTCTTTACTTTTGGTATCCATTTCTCAGCCGTCTCTATCACAGCATCACGTATATCAATCCATAAATCTTCAGGATTTTTGCCATCTACTTTTAGTATATTGAATCTATTCTTGACTTCTACAGTATATTTCGTAGAAATGTTTTCTAGATCATATTTTGGAGTAGTCTTATTTCTTTTAGTTTGTTTGAGTTTTATCTTGACAATAGCTATTAACAAATTGTGATATGTGCCACAGTCTGCTCCAGGGATAGTTGTTACTCTTTTTATAGAGATTTTCCATCGACCTGTACATAAGATATAATCAATCTGGTTTCTAGTAATTTTATCCGGTGACTTCCAAGTATATAGTCTTCTTGCATGTTGCTTGAACATTGTATTCATAACAACAAGACTATTTCTACTACATAAATCTACCATTGTATCACCTCTTTCATTTCTAGTCCCCAGTCCAAAACCACACGTTACCCCAGCTGTTTTTTGTTTACCCACTTTAGCATTCCAATCGCCAATGACATACATGATGTCACCTTTTGGAATTATATCGATTGCTTTTTGTAGGGCATCGTAGAAATAATCCATCTCCTCTTCATCTGCTGTTGAAGTGGATGCGTATACTTGTATGAATGTGAAATTTATAGGTTTAACTTGGATACGTATTATTATTCTGTCACTTATGGGATTGAACCCAAGAACACATTTTTTTATTTTTTCTGTGCATATGAATGCCACCCCTTTTCTTTCAATTTTATCGTTTCCACTAAAATATACTGAATAGTCATCAGATTTTACTTGTCCTATCCCCTTCCACTTCGTTTCACGTATCCCCATTAAATCTATCCCATTCCTTCCCATTTCCCTTGTAATAATTTGTGTATTTCCATTATTCATTGTTCTTACATTCCATGTCGCTATACTTATATTTTTTTTAAATTGTAGGTAGCTATTAATATCTGTGTAACTGTTTTAGATTATATATATATATATATATATAATGAATATGTATATATTTAATATGTATAATATTTAATATATAATATAATATTATTATTTTCATAATATTAAATATTTCCTATGTATATATAGTATATAATATACTATAAATATATATATATATATATATATATATATATATATATATATATATATATAATACAAAACAATAGTATTATATTATATATTAATATAATATATTATATTTAATATATAATTTATACATAGAAAATATTTAATATTATGAAAATAATAATATTATATTATATATTAAATATATACATATTAAATATTTATATTATATATTAATAATACTTAATCAGTAATAAATATTATAATATAATGTATAAGTTATATATTGTAAAACTATATGTTGATATATGAATATATTTAAAAAAATATACGATATATACGATTAAGTGATATAAAATAACCGTCAGATATAAATTTATTTATTTGTAGTAGGGCAAGTGGAAGTTGGTTCGATATGGATTTTTTAACATACAATTAACTAGGTATATATACTAATGTTACTTACCAGGTCTAGCTATATCAGTACTCCATGATACATCAGATTATTTCTATAGCTCATAACATTTGGTAGGGCAGCGTCCATCAATTGTTGGATATAATGGATATATCATCAATAGTGGATATCCAGGAAACGTCACTCATGCGATGACATAAGAACATCTTTCACAAGTTTATCTTTATTGCCAACAGTGTCCTACAAATCCCATATAGATAAATATATCAATGTATTGAGATAGATAAGTTAAATTTAATTACTTATTGACCAAGATTATTTATTCATTAATTATTAAAATAACTCTTCATTATTATGTAATCATAGTATAACATATTTATTTAGCTACACCTATACAGTATATGATATACATAGCAATCAATGTATTGTTCAAAAACCAAGAAATTTCACCAACCACCCAACTATAATTATAACGAATACCAGTAACTTTGTACGAGGTAATTTCGTACGACTTATTAATTTAAATGTATTTATAAGTATACAGTTCTTATACGAATATATACAATACTATATATTATATCAATTCATTAAGTTGATATACAATATTATTTATTGAAAATAGTTTATTTTCTAAAAATATATTGATAGCACATGTTTTAAATTTTTATATAAAAGATTTACTTATTAGATTAATATATATAATATATTTATACACTTTTATAGATAATACCAATATTTAAGTAAGTTCAACAATAATTAATTAATATAGCATTTTTGACTTTAAAATTATAATAAATTATTATCTAAAAATTATTTATACTATAACTTATAGCTCGCTAAACATGTAATATTATATTAAATATAGTAAATATTATATTTAATATAGTACGTATATTTATCATAAATATACGTATATCATAAATTTTAAGATATACAATTATTATAATTATTATATATATATATTAATTGTTATTTAATAACATAATATATAATAACATTATAATAACTTATTATATATATTTATAAGTAAAAATAATAATATTATATATGTAAATAAGATATTAAATAAATGATTTATTAAGTTGATATTGAATATTATTAATTGACAAATTATTTTTCAAATAAATTTAATGTAACATTAATAAATCTATCATTTTGAAAATCATTTTCAAACAATAATTGTGATAAAACATTTGTTCAATATTTATGTAAATCATAATGATATCTATTAAAGTATTATTAATTGTAATTATTATATATTTTAGATTTAAAATCTAATTTGCCACCATTTAAATGTCAATATTTATTTAAAATTGTGTAGTATTTTATGAAGTTATTATAAAGTATATACAATATAATTATGGGCACTTTTATAGATAAAAAGTTCATAATTAGTTACATTGTAAAATTATTTTCCTAAAATAATTATTGTTATCGTGCTTTTGATGATAATAACACACATGTTTTCTTACCTGTATCAAAGCTTTGCCTGTATCGGGAAAATTCTAGAAGAATTGAATACCAGCTTGACGCTGATTGGACATATAAATGGATGTTTACTTTTTAATTGTACAGTTCAATCAAGGACATGGTTCAATGTCCTTGGTTCAATTATAAAAATTGTTTAATAAATAAGTGTTTTATGATCAAAATAAAACACTTATTTATGATAAAAACCGTGTAATATATTGTATCCACCAAGGAAAAATACAACCTGTAAAATAAGCCATTTTTGAATATCGTGTCCCTTTTAAAAATAGTTTAATCCATAAAATATTTATAAAATTTGTGATGGTATTTAATATTTCTAATACCATTAAACATTTAAGTGAATGTACTTATAAATTAGTTATATTACAATTTTATTTTCGATAAAATAATATATTAAATATATAAAAATTTATATTAAGTTAAAAGTTATAATTGATTATGATAATATAATATAATAATATAAATCAAAATGTTTACATTAATGTTAGCATAATAACAACATAATAGCAGCATAATAAACTTTTAAAATTAATAGCAGCATAATAATAGCATAATAGACTTTAAAAATAGCAACATTACAGCAGCATAATAGCATGAAAAATTAATAGCAGCATAATAGACATTTAATGGCAACATAAAGTAGCACAATTGTGCTATAGCATATATGCGCATATAGTCAGAGCTGGGCAGTATCGCCGATACAGTATCTATTAAAGGCAAAAAATCAGTATCGTAGATATATTTGAATTTGTATTTGTATCTATTATAAAAATTACAAAAGTATTTGTAATCGTATCTATTAGTCATAAATAGTATCTACGATATGTATCTACTAAGACAATTATTTAAACAGATACATTACATACTATACAACACATACTAGTATGTTACTTTATTTACTTTTTGTTTTTGTTTTGGTTTATGGACTGCAAGTGATTGAGCAATCGGCCGTCCGTGGGAGGACAATTATTGAGTGGAAGGGAAGGCAAGGGAGAAGTAATGAGTCTTGAGGTGACGTTTAAAGGAGGGAGTTGATGAGTTTATTCGTAGGTGTTTAGGCAGGGAGTTTCAGTGGTAAGGGGCAGAGAGGGAAAAGGAGCGTATACTTGAAGAATGGAGTTTGTATAAATGGGGAGTGGTAAGGATAAAGGTGTTGTAGGAACGGGTCTGGAGTGTAGTAATTGGTGTTTGTAGATGTAGGATGGAGGCAAGTTAGTCAGGGGAATTGTGGTGAATAGCTTTGTGGATTGTTAGGGAGAGTTTGTACTTTATACGATAGGGGACTGGAGCGGAATGGAGCGTCGGATTAAGCGGAGGCAATGTAGGTGGTAGTGGATGGATTTGTGCATATGTGTAAGATGATAGTCAAGGGAAAGGGTGGTATCAATATGGAATCCAAGGTTTCGGACGTGTTGAGAGTAGGGGAGTGTGGTATTGTCGAGTGAGGTGGGGGTGGTTCATGGAGGGTGGAGGAACGTTGTGGTAAGTGGAGAAAAATATCTTCCGTTTTAGTGGGGTTAAGTTTTAGGGAGTTGGAGATAAGACATTGGTGTATGGACTTGATACAGGAGGAGAGTCGTTCAGGGGTATACGTAGGGGAGTCTGTGCAGTTTAGATATAGTTGAAGGTCGTCAGCGTAAGTATGGAAGGAGATGTCGGGGTGGTCAGTGAAGATGTCAAACATGTGGAGGAGGTAATTATTGAAGAGGAGTGGGCCGAGGACAGAGCCCTGGGGGACACCATGAGTAATGGAGCCGGAGGGGGACGATTGTGTATTAATCCTGTCTGAGGAATTGCGGTTGGTAATGTAGGAGGTGAACCACTTGAGGGCAATGCTTTTGATGCCGATGGCGGAGAGTATGTGTATGATGACATTGTGGTCAAGGATGTCGAAAGCGATGACATATCAAGGAGGACGAGTATGGTGCCATGGTTGTTGTTCAGGCCATAGAGTATACTTCCGTTATACCTCCGACCTATAGGTCGGAGGTTATGAGGGTTAGGGCGGATTCAGTAGATTTGTGGGGGAGGTAGGCGCTTTGGAATATGTTAGGGATATTGTTGGCTGTAAGGTAGGTGATGAGTTGGGAGGATACATGTTCGAGGACTTTGGAATGGATTGAGAGGTTGGAGATGGGTCGGTAGTTATAGGAATTCAGGGAGTCAAGATTAGGCTTTTTAAGGATGGGGGGAGATGGCAGCTACTTTGAAATCAGGAGGGACGGAGCCGGATGAAAGTGAAGTGCAGATGATATTGTGGAGGGGTGAAGCAACGGTGTGGGTAATCTGTTTGAGTATAAGTAGGGGAAGAGGATCAAGGGATGAGGTTGAGGAGGTGGAATTAAGGAGAGAGATTTTGTTGCCATTAAATTTCTATTATGCTGCTATTAATTTGTCATGCTATTATGCTGCTGTTATGTTGCTATTTAAAGTCTATTATGCTATTATTATGCTGCTATTAATTTTTAAAGTTTATTATGCTGCTATTATGTTGCTATTATTATAATAGCCTCATAATATACTTTAAATAGAAACATAACAGCAGCATAATAGCATGATAAATTAATAGCAGCATAATAATAGCATAATAGACTTTAAATAGCAACATAACAGCAGCATAATTGCGCAACCAAAGTGCATACTAAAACATGCATTCTACTTTGCATCTTTATTGCACAAACAAACTTGCATACTAAATCATGCATTCTACTTTGCGCAATTATTGCGCAAGAAACTATTTTATTTTTATTATAATAGATGCAATAAAGACGCAATATTTGCGCAATGTAAAATCTGTTGTTTACTGGGATAGCTTCCATGTTATATCATAAGACATATTGGGTGGCCTGTAAACAGAAAATATAGTATAGTTGTATAATGTTATAGCTAGGAGTTCAATATTATGTGGATTATGTATAGTTAGAGCATAAGAGTTTAAATAGCATTTAACTAAGATTAATATCCCACCACCACGAGTAGATAATCTATCCTTTCTGTATATAGTATAATTAGATGTGTTAAAGCATAGCATAGCGTTTGTGTAATTTAACCAAGTTTCATTAATAATAATAATATCATAAGTGTTAGTAGATAGAATATAAATTAATGAGGGAAGCTTGTTACATATACTCTGTGCATTGGTATAGAATACAGTAATATGTTTATTTTCTAGTAATTTAGATACTTGATCAGGCGTATCTAGTTTTGTTTGGTTTTTGATTATATCTTTAATATAACTAATGTATTTATAATATAGATGTTACTATATATATATATATATACACACACACACACACACGCAAACATACTCACTCACTCACGCACGCACATACACACTCACACATAAATACATCATTTATACATCTGACATTAATTCCATAATAAATTCATATAATATTAAATACCACATGTATACAGATGACACACAACTATACACATCAACTACCTTCAATAACCTATATGAAACCCTAACTGAAATAAATAAATTAACTACTATACTTGAAATACATTTTAACAACAACTATTTAAAATTTAATAAACTGAAAACATATTGTATCATCTTTCATAGAAAATGTCTAATTCCACTCCCACTTACACATATTAAAATAGCTAATACTGAAATAGAAATAAAAACTAATATAACTACCTTAAGGTAGGTACGTAATTAGGTGTTATACTCGACAAACACCTAACTCTAAATACACAAATCTCATCTATAATTAAACAATGTAATAATAAACTATATAAATTAAAACAAATAAAACACCTTCTGAATCAATCATCCCTCACAATATTAACCTCTGCTTATATAATATCAAAACTTGATTATTGTAACTCCATCCTTACTAACATACCTAAATTACAAGAAAAACGACTTAACACAATAATAAACCAAACATGTAAACTCATTTTTAAACTACCTAAACGAACACACACCAGACTACCGAAAAAAAACTAAACTGGCTTACATTTAAACAGAGATCCACCTATAAAACCCTCAATATTATACATACTGCATTATATTATATAATTTATATACCAATCTTCCTAAATACATTAGAGACTCGATTAAACTTAAAGAAATGACTAAATTAAGATCATCAAATAGTACCCTCCTGAAACACAACCCATTGAATAACTACTCTTCATTATGGACTAAACTCCCCATGACCATTACTAATGAGAAACTATCAACTAAATTTAAAATAAAACTACATAGACACTTGAACTTAACTAACTTTCTATATTAAATTTACATACAGACTAACTTAATTATTAACTTACTATCCACCCTCACCTTACTTTACTGTATTTATTATAATTTATTTTAATGTATGGGTGTCGCCATAACAATAATATTATATATATCACATCCGAACAATTTTTTGAAAAATTGGATTTTTGTGAATAAATCAATTTACTACTACTACTACTACTACTACTACTACTACTACTACTACACACACGTACGCACGCACGCACGCACACACACATACATACATACAAACATACATACATAGATACATACATACATACATACATACATACATACATACATACATACATACATACATACATACATACATACATACATACATACATACATACATACATACATACATACATAAATACATACATACATACATACATACATACATACATACATACATACATACATACATACATACATACATACATACATACATACTTACTTACTTACTTACATACATACATACATACATACATACATACTTACTTACTTACTTACATACATACATACATACATACATACATACATACATACATACATACATACATACATACATACATACATACATACATACATACATACATACATACATACATACATACCATATATACAATGCATTCCGTAAACTACATAGTACAGAAACTACCGTACTCTCTCTTTTTGACGACTTATATAACTCACTAGATACTGGACAACCAATACAGCTAATACTACTTGACTTATCCTCTGCATTCGACACCCTTAGACATGACATACTGCTAGAAAGACTTAGGGTGTGTTTTTCGTCATCCAGCTACGCACAACGCGCGACATCGAATTTTACAAACCCTATTCACTACATGTAAACTTGTACGAGATATCGGACAGCGTTCGCCGAACAGCTAACTTAGCCGATACACCTTTTATTCCTATCCGCGCAGTTCTTCATTGAATTTGAATTCTAGAACGAACGGCGTCGCACGCATTTGAAGCTCCGCCCATGAGCTGAATCATAAAATACGTCACAATCATAACGGTATTGCTATTTTTAGGTATGCGCGCATATATTTACCAATAATTATATGATGATCGACGAAGTTCGACGAAGATCGACGAATGGTTGACGAAAAACACTTTGTAAAATTCGATGTCGCGCGTTGTGCGTAGCTGGATGACGAAAAACACACCCTTAGAAACATAGGAATACAAGATGTAACTATGGAATGGTTTTCTAATTTTATTAAAGATAGAAATTATTCCATTAAAATAAGAAATAATTACTCTAAATCATATACCATCGATCACGGTGTTCCTCAAGGTTCAATACTTTCCCCAATTCTCTTCTCTATATATCTTATTCCATTACAAACAATTATGAAACGTTATCCATCTATTACTTACAACTTATACGCAGACGACATAGAACTACACGCAACGATAACAAACTCTACCCAACTACAAGACTGTTTAAATGAACTACAAAACTGACTAACAAATAATAACCTACTACTAAACCACAATAAAACTGAACTATTAAATATAACTAATGATCCAAATACTTACTTCCCTGACATTATTATTAATCAACACAAAATCATTCCCACCAATTCTGTTAAATACTTAGGCGTCAACTTCAATAATAAACTTAATCTAGATAAACATTACAGCTTACTTACTCAATCTACGACTGCACAGCTATTCAATATTAAAAAATACGACCATACTTAAATAGAAATACTACAAAACTACTGACTCAGACTCTCATACTTTCAAGACTATAATACTGTAACTCACTATTCACAGGAACTGAAAAACTGAAAATACACAAACTAGACAAAATAATTAACCGCTCAATTAGAAATATATACCGACTACAGAAGACTGACTATACAACTAGCATTACTGACTTACGTAAAAAAATTAACTGGCTAAACACTGAAGACTCTATCAACTACAAAATACTTACAATACTTAAAAAGACTATTACTTATAACTTACCCTATAATTTACGAAACAAAATAAAACATAAACCAAACACTATACTTTTACGTAATAACAATTCCACTATACTACACCAACCTATTACCCATTGCATCAAATACGAAAGAAGAAAATTCAGCTCTTCATCAACAATTAGATGGAATAAACTACCCCCGCAACTTAGAAATCAAAATATATCAATTAATATCTTTAAAAAGAAATTAAAAAAATTTCTTATCGACAAACATTGATGTTTATTCGTAATATTATCGTGCGAATTATATATATATATAATGTATACATTCGCTATTTTTATCTATATGTGATATATATTGTTAGATCCACATTATAGAATTATAATTATTAATGATGTGCTTATAATAAATACTTAAACAACAACAACAACATACATACATACATACATACAACATACATACATACATACATACATACATACATACATACATATATATATATATATATATATATATATATATATATATATATATATAATTATGTATATTAAATAAAATTGTTTAAAAAAAATGTTTAAATTTTAATTGAATATAGATTTCATATAAACGTTTAGATTGCTGATCCACTTGCTGTTGTAAGTTCATCATATCTTTATTCCCGGTGTTTGAAACTATAACAAAATATATTATTATAAGTTATGACACGATAATGAAATTGTAACACTTATATGTATGCAAGTTATAACTATAGGTTTATATAACTGTTTTAAATCAAATATAAAATTAAATTATTCACTAAATAAGTATTCATATTACAAACTTAAATTTGAATATGACATTTGATCTTCTCCGAAGTTATCAAGAAATTCTGGAGCTTCAGAGATATCATTGGAACCTTAAATAAACATTATATATATATATATATATTTATGAAGTCCATTATTTAATAATATAATACTGAAATGTTAAATTATGTATATTAAATAAAATTGTTTAAAAAAAATGTTTAATTTTAATTGAATATAGATTTCATATAAACGTTTAGATTGCTGTTGTAAGTTCATCATATCTTTATTCCCGGTGTTTGAAACTATAAAAAAATATATTGTTATAAGTTATGACACGATAATGAAATTGTAACACTTATATTTATGCAAGTTATAACTATAGGTTTATATAACTGTTTTAAATCAAATATAAAATTAAATTATTCACTAAATAAGATATCATTGGAACCTTAAATAAACATTATATATATATATATATATATATATATATATATTTATGAAGTCCATTATTTAATAATATAATACTGAAATGTTAACACTATTATATTTAACTAAATATATATACATATATGTATA